>JAVJIF010020641.1:0-101058 GCA_038442645.1 Agave tequilana
AAGTTTCTACAATTAGGAAATAAAAATAAGGTGACACGCTGCAACAAATCAGGCAAGGGTTTAATAGGGTAGAGGAAGTCGTGGCCTTTTACATCCTTATTGACTTCACTTGTTTGGAAGAAAATATCTTATAGGTTGAGATCCCATGAATTTCTGTAAAGAAAGAGCAGATCCCACTTCAGATTGTGTTTAGCTGGAAGTGGAGTTGGGCTTAGGGTTTAGGTGGAAGTTGGCGCTGGTTCCCATAAGACAAAATCTGCCCAGTCTTGTGCCGGACAAGCACATCAAACCTGGTTGAATCATTGGACTATGTGTAGTTTAGATGTAACACCCCGCTCCCGGAATACGTACTTAGTTGCGTATTCAGATTTTTGATCGTATTTTTCGATTTACCTTCTGTACTTATTTTGTATTATGAATTGTTTATATGATTGTTTTGTCTTAAATTTGGATTCGTGGACTCGGAGTCAGCCCTAGTCTGAACCGAAGACCCGATCCTAATGTATTACTTGATTTGGTCTTTCCGGTAATTAGATTTGACCGATTTCAGTTTCAAATATTATTTTCCAATATTATATTTTTCTATGATTTTCTGGAATTTTCTTGGATTAAAAGAAAATCTTCAAAACCGGTGTCGGCCAGTGCTGCTGACCGATTCCCGGATTTTTAGTTTACAAACGTTTAGAATTTCTAAAAGTTCCTTTAGACATTATTTCTTAAAATCATATTTTCTACCTAAATACTTTTCTGAGGATTTTATGAATTTATGAAAATTCCACCGGAGTCGGTAGCTAGCTGATTCCGGGATTTTTAGTTTTAAAACTGTAAAGTATTTCTTAAAACGGATTTCACTATAATTCTTAGATTTATATTCTTGATTTTTGATAATTATTTCGGGTCGTTCCGAGATACTTGATTTCGGACGATTCCGGTGTTTTCCCGAAAGATTTCCGCATCCGCAACGAATCCCGGGAATCCGCCACTTTCATTATTTCTCATTTTCTCTTCCAAGAGGATAATTTCCCTTTTCCATTTTCTTTTCCTTTTCCTATTTTCTTTCTTTCCTTCCACCCTAAGTTTTCCCCAAACTTTTACAACTTCCAATTCCTTCTCTAATCTTCCAATCACTTCCACCAACTTCCTCATTAAATGCCCCTCTTTTTCTCTCTCTTCCATGGCCAGCCAAGTGTGGCTAGGAGAGACACCTCACCTCCCCTAATTACAAAAAACCCCCTCTCTTTTAATTATTTGCACCTCCTTCACAAATCTAAACCTATAAATACTTTTCCTTCTCCTTTCTTTATTCATTTTCACTTCATCTTTCTCTTTCTTCTCTTCACCAAAACCCTAACCTCCAACATCTCCCTCACCTACACCACCTCCGCCGGCGCCTCCGGCCACCACGACTCCGGCGAGAGACCCCCGATCTCCGGCCACCACTTCTTCTCACCAACACCAACAACAAAACCTCCAACCTCCACTTTCTTCTTCATCATCAACTTCCATCACTACCACCATCACTCCATCACCTTGTACTCTTTTTGGTGAGTGTTCTTCTTCACCAAGATTTGATTAATTCTTAGTATAATTATGTTTTCATATCATGTATACTTAGGTCCTCAAATCATGATTAGTTGACATCAAACAAAACCATCACAAATCTGTTCTGTGTGCTGTTTCCAGTCGATTAGTCGACTTGACCTAGGACTAGTCGACTTGAAACCCTTAGTTGAAACGTAACCTTTTCTAGAACACAGTTTTAGTCGACTTAGGTTATTTATTAGTCGACTGGAAACCTCGATTAGTCGACTACTCCCTTGACCCTAGTCGACTAACTTTTCCTGAATCAGAAACCTAACTCTCTGTTACACAGTTTTAGTCGACTTAGAGTGTCTGTTAGTCGACTTGAAATCATTGTTAGTCGACTACTCTTTCCATCCTAGTCGACTAACTTTTCCTGAAATCAGAACCCAACTCTCTGGAACCCAGTTTTAGTCGACTATACCAGACTGTTAGTCGACTAACCCCTCTATTAGTCGACTACCCTTTCCACCTAGTCGACTAACTTTAGCTGTCTGTTATGGTTGATTTCTTTCTTGAATAGGAACCTTATCCTCTAGACTTACATCACATATTGGTATTTCTTGACTTGTCTATTGACAAACATCATCTTCCCTTCTCTCTTTCTCTCTCCTCTTCACTCTACATATTTATATATCATATATTATGGCGCATCCCGAATTCCGTGGATTTCGGACCTTTCGGCGTTTCTGGTGATTCAGGCGAGTGTTCTCGCTCGCTACCCTCTTGCTCCCTATTTCATTGATTATGCAAATATTCTCGTTCTAGTCTCCATGTATTTTATTTCATGTTCTATATCTTTTACTGTTTTATACTATGCGTGGCCGACCCTTCGTGGTCGTTGTACTTTGGTTACTTTTATGTTACCTTGCCATACCATTACCTCAGACTAGTCAGTTGCATGCTTTTATTTAACACATGTATATCACCTGACCATCTAGTGTGTTATCACCTGACCACCTGCCATGCTACTATTTGGCAAGACCCTTTAGTTATGCTATGACTTGCCCTGACTATTATCAATCTCTTGCCATGACTTAACCTGACTATTATCAATCCTTTGATATGCTTGGTTGTTTATTAAATATCATCATTCTGTCATGCTATCACTTAACACCCAGCATGATAACTTGACTTGTGATTATCACCTTTACGGGAACTTTACTTTATTATCCTGTATCATGATCAGTGGCTAGTATTCCTGCTTTATATGCAGTGACCTGACTATATAGTACTTATGCACTCCTGATTTCCTGATCATGTCCATTTCCTGTTATTCCCGTAAAGTGATAATTAAACTAATGAATCCTAAAAAGGACCAACTTGTATTGGGTCGGGGGAAACATGCGGATATCAATATGTGTTCGTGTTTACAGTGGCTTTTAGGAATGTTGTGCAACTACATGTTCCGGTCTGACCTGTGGGCCTCCAGGGGACCGAGGGGAGAGCTGGCTCCCTCATTACTGGTACCATCATGATAAGGGCATACATAAGTCCCTCCTGTTAGCCTTGCGGCTGGTTTCCGTTACCATGCAACGGAACAATCCTGGGCCGTGGTCCCGGGTATGTACGGGACCCACTGTAAACATAGTTCGTTGATACCCCCACTAGTTTCCAATAACAACCTTGTTTTACTCGGATATGGATCTATGTGCGTTGGGACGCTAGTTCACATAGCTAGATATTAGGGTAAGACGAGTAATAATAAAGTGTCATAATAACCGGCTCTTTAAGTTGTAAGTGGAGGTATGTGGAATGGGACGCATACTAAAGCCTGCAACTTAAACGGCTATGAATCTGTGTTGTGCCTTACTATATTTGCTTGTTCGGGATTTTACTTCGGATTTCCGGTTTTATGAGTATTATCGTATTATCTGCTCATATTCTGCTTTATCCATTGTATTCACTTGCCTCTTGTTCATTATCTTATCATGCCTGAGAACAGTCGGGTTGAATGGGCTGGGTTATGGTGACATGAGATAAAGGTATATAGATGAGGGTTTCCTTGTTTGGATTATTCCTTCGATGTACTAGTCTCATGGAACCGTAATCTGAAGCCATACAATCAGATTGCTTGTCCTTGGCTTTACATGACATGTACTCACCCTTGCTCGCCACTTGGTTTTGCTTCACCACTCGCCTGGGGAGTATCATTTGACTCCCCTGGATCCTCATGTCCAGGTCATGGAGCTTGGAGCGTGTAGATTCTCCCCCTTGCGGATCAGAGTAGCGCAGCGGTAGCGTGGATCCCCAGCCGATCATCCAGAGCTCCATCCTTCCAGGCCCCCTTGTGAGTCTCTCGAGTTTTTCTTTTAAACTCGTGAGTGCCTTTATACTGTTCATACTTGTATATTTCCTTGTATTCTCGCATTTGCGCTTATTAGTGATGTGATATTCATGTAATATTGGATCACTTCTGGTGATAACTCTGTGATAGTATTCATGTGTTGGAATGTATAATGCACCACTTACTTCCGTACTCTGATTCTTGTCTGTACTGATGCTTAGCGTATATACGGGAGGGTAGTTCTGACCTACGTATATACGTTGCAGTGACGTCCCCGTATCCGTGGGATCGGGGCGTTACAGGATGGTATCAGAGTCTAGGCTCTAACTTCCTCAGTACGTCCAGAGGGCAAATTAATGGTAATGAAATTTGCAACTGGAATACTTGAGTCTTGGTTATACATTCCAACTACAAGTGCAGAGTTATCTATTTCTTGGCCATCCTTCCTTTGATTCCTAATCCTTCCTATCCTTTCCCTGTTTTGGTTTTATGAAGCCTTTATGCCAACTTAAGATATGATTAGACTAGAGAGGTAGTGGCTGGTTCAGAATGAAGCTATTATGTGACCTCTTCGGCGAATTCTATGAAGCTTGGTATTCTCCAGATTGATCCTGATCTGGCTATCTTTCAGAAGTCAGCAGTCGGAATTCTCTACGGATATTCTTTCAGAGTGATTGATGCCTGGTATTCGGGATTCTTAATTATCGGTCTTCTTTATTATTATGCTCAGGACTATCAGGATTTCCTTTATCTTCAGTATTCTGGCTTATTCTCGGAGGGCTATCAAATATGCAGTACAACTGGAATTCTAAAGATTTATACAGCCGGAAGTGCGGAGGATGATTATTGTTCAGTCGACCTGAGAGCCCTACCTATAGTGCTTCATATCTTAATTGGTATAAATTCCACCCTTGACCTCTTTGTGTTCATTTTACCCCTTACCGAAATTGCGAGGACGCAATTTTTTGTAAGGTGGATGGAATGTAACACCCCGCTCCCGGAATACGTACTTAGTTGCGTATTCAGATTTTTGATCGTATTTTTCGATTTACCTTCTGTACTTATTTTGTATTATGAATTGTTTATATGATTGTTTTGTCTTAAATTTGGATTCGTGGACTCGGAGTCAGCCCTAGTCTGAACCGAAGACCCGATCCTAATGTATTACTTGATTTGGTCTTTCCGGTAATTAGATTTGACCGATTTCAGTTTCAAATATTATTTTCCAATATTATATATTTTCTATGATTTTCTGAAATTTTCTTGGATTAAAAAGAAAATCTTCAAAACCGGTGTCGGCCAGTGCTGCTGACCGATTCCCGGATTTTTAGTTTACAAACGGTTTAGAATTTCTAAAAGTTCCTTTAGACATTATTTCTTAAAATCATATTTTCTACCTAAATACTTTTCTGAGGATTTTATGAATTTATGAAAATTCCACCGGAGTCGGTAGCTAGCTGATTCCGGAATTTTTAGTTTTAAAACTGTAAAGTATTTCTTAAAACGGATTTCACTATAATTCTTAGATTTATATTCTTGATTTTTGATAATTATTTCGGGTCGTTCCGAGATACTTGATTTCGGACGATTCCGGTGTTTTCCCGAAAGATTTCCGCATCCGCAACCGAATCCCGGGAATCCGCCACTTTCATTATTTTTCATTTTCTCTTCCAAGAGGATAATTTCCCTTTTCCATTTTCTTTTCCTTTTCCTATTTTCTTTCTTTCCTTCCACCCTAAGTTTTCCCCAAACTTTTACAACTTCCAATTCCTTCTCTAATCTTCCAATCACTTCCACCAACTTCCTCATTAAATGCCCCTCTTTTTCTCTCTCTTCCATGGCCAGCCAAGTGTGGCTAGGAGAGACACCTCACCTCCCTAATTACAAAAACCCCCTCTCTTTTAATTATTTGCACCTCCTTCACAAATCTAAAACCTATAAATACTTTTCCTTCTCCTTTCTTTATTCATTTTCACTTCATCTTTCTCTTTCTTCTCTTCACCAAAACCCTAACCTCCAACATCTCCCTCACCTCCACCACCTCCGCCGGCGCCTCCGGCCACCACGACTCCGGCGAGAGACCCCCGATCTCCGGCCACCACTTCTTCTCACCAACACCAACAACAAACCTCCAACCTCCACTTTCTTCTTCATCATCAACTTCCATCACTACCACCATCACTCCATCACCTTGTACTCTTTTGGTGAGTGTTCTTCTTCACCAAGATTTGATTAATTCTTAGTATAATTATGTTTTCATATCATGTATACTTAGGTCCTCAAATCATGATTAGTTGACATCAAACAAAACCATCACAAATCTGTTCTGTGTGCTGTTTCCAGTCGATTAGTCGACTTGACCTAAGGACTAGTCGACTTGAAACCCTTAGTTGAAACGTAACCTTTTCTAGAACACAGTTTTAGTCGACTTAGGTTATTTATTAGTCAACTGGAAACCTCGATTAGTCGACTACTCCCTTGACCCTAGTCGACTAACTTTTCCTGAATCAGAAACCTAACTCTCTGTTACACAGTTTTAGTCGACTTAGAGTGTCTGTTAGTCGACTTGAAATCATTGTTAGTCGACTACTCTTTCATCCTAGTCGACTAACTTTTCCTGAAACCAGAACCCAACTCTCTGGAACCCAGTTTTAGTCGACTATACCAGACTGTTAGTCGACTAACCCCTCTATTAGTCGACTACCCTTTCCACCTAGTCGACTAACTTTAGCTGTCTGTTATGGTTGATTTCTTTCTTGAACAGGAACCTTATCCTCTAGACTTACATCACATATTGGTATTGCTTGACTTGTCTATTGACAAACATCATCTTCCCTTCTCTCTTTCTCTCTCCTCTTCACTCTACATATTTATATATCATATATTATGGCGCATCCCGAATTCCGTGGATTTCGGACCTTTCGGCGTTTCTGGTGATTCAGGCGAGTGTTCTCGCTCGCTACCCTCTTGCTCCCTATTTCATTGATTATGCAAATATTCTCGTTCTAGTCTCCATGTATTTTATTTCATGTTCTATATCTTTACTGTTTTATACTATGCGTGGCCGACCCTTCGTGGTCGTTGTACTTTGGGTTACTTTTATGTTACCTTGCCATACCATTACCTCAGACTAGTCAGTTGCATGCTTTTATTTAACACATGTATATCACCTGACCATCTAGTGTGTTATCACCTGACCACCTGCCATGCTACTATTTGCAAGACCCTTTAGTTATGCTATGACTTGCCCTGACTATTATCAATCTCTTGCCATGACTTAACCTGACTATTATCAATCCTTTGATATGCTTGGTTGTTTATTAAATATCATCATTCTGTCATGCTATCACTTAACACCCAGCATGATAACTTGACTTGTGATTATCACCTTTACGGGAACTTTACTTTATTATCCTGTATCATGATCAGTGGCTAGTATTCCTGCTTTATATGCAGTGACCTGACTATATAGTACTTATGCACTCCTGATTTCCTGATCATGTCCATTTCCTGTTATTCCCGTAAAGTGATAATTAAACTAATGAATCCTAAAAAGGACCAACTTGTATTGGGTCGGGGGAAACATGCGGATATCAATATGTGTTCGTGTTTACAGTGGCTTTTAGGAATGTTGTGCAACTACATGTTCCGGTCTGACCTGTGGGCCTCCAGGGGACCGAGGGGAGAGCTGGCTCCCTCATTACTGGTACCATCATGATAAGGGCATACATAAGTCCCTCCTGTTAGCCTTGCGGCTGGTTTCCGTTACCATGCAACGGAACAATCCTGGGCCGTGGTCCCGGGTATGTACGGGACCCACTGTAAACATAGTTCGTTGATACCCCCACTAGTTTCCAATAACAACCTTGTTTTACTCGGATATGGATCTATGTGCGTTGGGACGCTAGTTCACATAGCTAGATATCAGGGTAAGACGAGTAATAATAAAGTGTCATAATAACCGGCTCTTTAAGTTGTAAGTGGAGGTATGTGGAATGGGACGCATACTAAAGCCTGCAACTTAAACGGCTATGAATCTGTATTGTGCCTTACTATATTTGCTTGTTCGGGATTTTACTTCGGATTTCCGGTTTTATGAGTATTATCGTATTATCTGCTCATATTCTGCTTTATCCATTGTATTCACTTGCCTCTTGTTCATTATCTTATCATGCCTGAGAACAGTCGGGTTGAATGGGCTTGGGTTATGGTGACATGAGATAAAGGTATATAGATGAGGGTTTCCTTGTTGGATTATTCCTTCGATGTACTAGTCTCATGGAACCGTAATCTGAAGCCATACAATCAGATTGCTTGTCCTTGGCTTTACATGACATGTACTCACCCTTGCTCGCCACTTGGTTTTGCTTCACCACTCGCCTGGGGAGTATCATTTGACTCCCCTGGATCCTCATGTCCAGGTCATGGAGCTTGGAGCGTGTAGATTCTCCCCCTTGCGGATCAGAGTAGCGCAGCGGTAGCGTGGATCCCCAGCCGATCATCCAGAGCTCCATCCTTCCAGGCCCCCTTGTGAGTCTCTCGAGTTTTTCTTTTAAACTCGTGAGTGCCTTTATACTGTTCATATTTGTATATTTCCTTGTATTCTCGCATTTGCGCTTATTAGTGATGTGATATTCATGTAATATTGGATCACTTCTGGTGATAACTCTGTGATAGTATTCATGTGTTGGAATGTATAATGCACCACTTACTTCCGTACTCTGATTCTTGTCTGTACTGATGCTTAGCGTATATACGGGAGGGTAGTTCTGACCTACGTATATACGTTGCAGTGACGTCCCCGTATCCGTGGGATCGGGGCGTTACATTAGATGAGCTAGATTAAAGTATTATATCCTGGATCAATTAAGGTGCAAAAAGTATTGGGATTTTAATTTTCTCAAGGCAAAACTCAGTGGCTAAGGGATTTGGCAGTCCCCGCTGCTTAGTTAGAGAAACAAAACCTAGAAACTGTTACATTAGGATGAAGTTCAGTTCGATGACCAACATTGCACTAGGAAAGATGGCAATACGAGTTTCTACTAAACATCTAATGCATTTATATCATAAAATCAAATGAACAGAAGGACACCAAAAAGAAGGCTATTATGTCAGCTTCGCTAACCAGTGCTTTCAGATAACTAATAAAACATGATGGACACTGTCATTTAAGAATGTATAAAGGTAAAGATTTTGGAGTCACCTAGACTTATGCAACAAGCCCAAAAAAAAAAATTCCAAACTGATAAAACATGACAGACAGTATCTAAGAATGGAGAAAGGTAAAAACATTGTTGTCATCTGACCTATGCAACAAGACAGTAGCTATAGAGATATGTTTGCATTTAGTTTACAGTTAATTGCATACAGTATCCTTTGTCTATATCTAGCACTTCTTCGAGCACACTTGCTCTACATCCCCGCCTTCGACACACGAAGGATTTCCACTATAATCGATCCCACCGGATCACTCGGTGCCGCAACACCTACAACTGTCGGACTCCCTAGTCCGTACACACGCAAGCCCACCGGCTCGCCGAGGCCGCACCTCAAACCAAGAGTTCGCACCCGAACTCGAAACAACCAAGTCCTCACTATGACCCAAAACAATGCGAACACACACGTCCGCCTCTTCAAAGAATAAAGATGAACTTTGGTGATCACAACTCTTGATCACCTAAAATCTTCTCACAAAAACACTCCTATAGAATGAATAGCTCAATGGGTTGCTCAAGTGTTTGTGAGAAAAAACAAGGAAAGAGATGGTGGAGGAAAACTCAAAGAAATCTCTTTTAAACACTCTTGATAAACTCTCCTTTTAATTGAAAGTATTGGCTCTAAATTTTGTGGAGAAAAACCTCTGAAAAGTGTAAGAAAAACTGGCTCTAAAAGTCTCCAAAAATCTTGGTGAAAAATAATGCCCAAACCCCAAAATTTATAGGCTAAGAAAAACTAGCCGTTGGGGTCTGTCAGGCCTGTCGGTCGACCGCCCGGCCGACCGGCCAACGGTCATATTTTAGACCGTTTGAGCCATCGGTCGACCGGCCGGTCGACCGATCCAGGATACAGAGAGCAATCTCTCTGTCCGGTCGACCGCTCGGTCGGCCAGGGCCTTTCCAGAGAACAGAGCTCTCTGGACGGTCGACCGGGTCGGTCGGCCGGCCCTTCTGTAGAACTGGCGTGCACGTCTGTGCACGTCGGTCGACCGGGTCGGTCGACCGGCTAAAGCCAGGTCAGGTCTGAACTAGGGATTAAAAACTTGTCTTTTGGCTCCCATAAAATACTGAAAAATATACAAAAATAGTTTTACCAATATACTTTGATAAACAAACATGCTTGCACAAAATCAAGGCATGTTACAAATGATTTGGACTATTTTTGTAAGTTGGAAAAATTGGTTCAAAACAAAACGGTATTTTTCCAAACTTGATTTTCCAAAACTTCTCCAAATACAAAAACAAAATATTTAAACTACTTTTAAAGCATAGTGTGTATGGATATGATCCACTACACAAACATGGTGAAATATCTATGTTTTTGACATTAAGCTTTAATCTTGGTTTTGGATAAAAGATATGTAAACTTGAAAACCAAAATCCAAACATGTATTTTCTAAAATAGAAAATCTTTTGTAAAAACAAAACTATCAAGAGTGTGTGTGTAATATGATACTTGAGCAATCCACCAACTACTCTATCCTTTACATTTTATTTAAAATAAAATCTTCTAAAAACAAACCTAGACTCAAGTCTTCATCTGCTTGAAGTCTTCACTTGAAGCCTTCTCATCTTCTAGACTTGGTCCAAACACGATCCAACGAGCTCAACTCTTGATGTGGTCTTGATGCATAGGCTCGTGAATCAACCGGTGCTGGCTCCAAAACTTGACTTTAAATCCTTTGTTGAAGCTCCACACCTACTAAGATCTTGATAACAAATCTGTCACTAATTAAACACAAGATCATTAGTACTATAACTACATGAGTTGATCATCATCAAAACTAGAGTGATGGGCCTTTGGGCCAACAGATTAAGGATAAGCTTAACGCTTTAATGATGCCTATATCTTGTTATTAAACAAGTGAAGTAGAGTAGACTACTCTTAATAGGACAATCACCTATGTGAGTATAAAGCTGGGTCGGCTCTTTGAGAATTTCTATGAAGGCTGTTATTCCCTAAAGATACTCTCTGAAACTAAGAATGTCCAGGGCCAAAATGGACACAACCGAGAAACAAAATTGATTTGGAAAGTTACTGTGTGAAGCTTGTTGACTTGGCTTACACTAACAGCTAACAGTTTAAGACTTAGTTCACTGATTAGCTAGTAAGTCCGATAAAACTTTCGCTATGGAAGGTTCAAGACCTACTTCACCTATCCTGATGTAGTTTCTTTTCTAAAATACTTTTCACTATAGAGTTAGTCTCTTTGTGTGTCAATTCCTTGAATCTCCATTCAATGTGGGGAAATTGTTGGGAAATATGAAGAATTAAATGTGAACCTTTGAGTTGAATTATGACGAGATCCGTTGATAGAATCAATTGGATAATTATTGGAGTGCGTTCTCCTTCCATTGGGGATGAACGTGGTATATTCACATGTTCAATTTCGACTTTGAATGAATGAGATATTCAAGCCTAAAGTTTACCTAATTTAAAAGTCAAAAGGGGATTAAAGGTAGCTAAAAGTATTTAGTCCCACATTGACCATGGGATGACAGTTTGAAGTGTTTAAATAGAGAAAAAAGGGAACAAAAGGTGTGCCCTTTAGGTACTTGGAGTTTTCGCGCGCGATTAGGGGGAAACCATGCCCGCGCGCGCCGCTGGCGGCGGCGACCGGCCGGTGCTGCCGCCGGAGTCGAGCCGGGCCGGGCTCGGTCTCGGGCTCAGTGCCCGGTCCAGTTCTTTTTGAATCGGGTCTTACGGGTATGAGTTACAGCGGATCGCACCCGCTCCGCCTTCCGGATCTGAAACACCGCAATGGCTAACAGGAGACCGCCGCGAACCGTTACAACGGTTGGTCGGTTTCTGTCTGAAACGAGCCGCAAACGGTTTGGCGGTTTTCTATCTGAAACGAACCGTTGCAACGTTGCAACCGTTCGGACGAATTTGCCCCTCCCGAAACGCTATAAATAACACTCTTTTTCTCTCATTTCAACACACAGAAAAGCAGAACAAGTTTCTTCTTCTACATTCTAAAGTGGGAATTCTGCAACTCGGATCCCGAAGTGACTTCCAACAGGAAGTGAAAATTCTGCAACTCGGATTCCGAAATGACTTCAACAGGAAGTGAAAATTTTGCAACGCGAATTCTGAAATGACTTCCAACAGATTCTGAAGATTCGTTCTAAAAGAAGGTTCAGAAAATTTAACAGATTCTTTAATAGAATTGCTGTCTGAATCTATGACTTTCAAAGAAGTATATTCTTCTATCTTTCTCCTTTCTCTACAGTGGGTATTCCTCCAAAGTAAAAACAAATATTCTCCCTGAAATTTGTCTTGCTCTTGCTCTTTGATAATCCTGTGAAGGTATTGGTTAACTACGGTTCGACCGTACGGTGATTTGGTAGTGCTATCCAAATACCGTGAATGAGTGTTGTATCTTGGGAGACCAGCGTTCAGTAACCCGTTAGCACGGTATCAGGAGACGTAATTGTCTTAAGGAGATTCGCTATAAGCGTACCTCATTCCAAGTACTGTACAAGTGAATTAATTTTCTTTGTACAGGGGTTACTCTGATATTCAGTATATTGAGACTGACTTATACCAGTCTAATTGGTGTTTAACCAAGGAAGATAATTGAAAAGTGATTCTGTAATTAAGGAACGTTCTATTGAATGGAAAACCTCCCACCTGATACTCACTGACCTGACCAATTAGATCAGTGATATTGATTAGTTGTTAGATTGATCCCGAAACTAACAGTTGTCCCCGCATGCTACACTATGTTTTGTGGAGCAACATTATGCTACAATATTGGTGCTTCTATATGAAGGATGCCAAGTTAATATATCAAGTAATGTTTCCTCAAATATAAAAAAAAATACCAAGTAATGCTCTAAATCAAATCTATCATGCTCGGTATTGCTTCGACAGTACAACAAGATATTTAGAGCTATATGCATAAACCTTCTTAAAATGTACACCCCTCACTGTTTCAGAATTTTGGAAGGTTCCCATGTCGGATACTTGACCTCTATATCAAGTGTCCGGTAAACACTGTTGAATCTAGAATGAGCCTGGTTTGGTTTAAATCAGGTTTGAGTTGGTTGTCATGTCATGTTTATATAGTGTCAAATCAACTCGGATCAGGTATATGTTGGGTCTATTCTCTAGTTATCACAGCCATGTTCCATTTTCTTGAACTGGAGTTTAGCTTGTATTATTTTTTAGATGACCCGGGGGGAGGCATTTTTTTGAAAGTGTCAGGATTCAAGTGAGACTACCTTTTAAACAAACAACAGTATGCTGGCACTTGCATGCGAACATTGATTTTGTGGGTCTTGATCTTGATTAAAAGATACAGGCCACTCCATATCTGTGCTGCCTTTTTCTATTTGTGTTGCATTGTTGTTCAGTAATGTTTTTAAACACTTTTTCATCACTTAAAGCTTCTACTTCTATTAGCATCATAATCTGTTTTTCCTAGCGTGATATTTATAGGCAATATCACTTATAATTTCCGAGTAGTAGGATAGCTGATGTTGGTTCCCAATCTGTTAGGCTTTCATTTGATGTCGCTCAGGTTCCATTTATCTCTTGTTGCAGGGAAACTTTTTAGCCAATTTTGAATGAGGGTGGAGTGTGATGACATTTTTCAGGGATCTGTGCTTATCCCTTTGATACATTGCGCATAAGAATGGTGTTGACTTCAGGACAGCCTTCCAAATATCGAAACACCATCCATGGCTTCCAACAGATTGTTCGCCATGAGGGTTTCAGTGCCCTGTTTAGAGGGAGTTACTGGCAATATGCTCTCGGGAATGGCCGGTGCAGGAGTTCTTTCAGGATACAATCAGCTGCATTAATTTGCATGCAGGCATGGTTCTGGATTAGAATGTAAGTTCAAAGGGGGTTTGGAGTGGTGGCGCTTGTGAAAAATTGGGGCATATGTGTGGTGCACTTTATCAGAGTTGAAGAAGTTTTTGTTGTTATTCTTCTGTGCCAAAGATTTCTTATTCTTCAATGCCGTCCACTGACAGATCGAAACATGTACTGTAAGGAAATAATATGTCAACACCCATCTGATAGAATTTGTCGAATGTATATATGTTACTGACAACTTATTTCTTATTTTGTAAAGCGTATAAAGATACCCATTTGGTGCTTAATCAATTCCTTTGGCAATAATTGAGCAATAAAAATGAAACTCTATTCGTGTTGGTAATTGTGTTATGCCTCAGTTAATCTTCAGTCCCATTTATTTTCTCATACTTCTGTTAATTCTCGTGATATCTGACTTGAACAATTTGTTCTATTGATATGTATGCATAAATGGTTTCCAAATTTACTGCTGCTATATTTTTGTTCACAATAATGACTGAAGTATGTTGATTGGAGGGTCCAAAGATGTATAATGGAGTATGCATAATTGACTATGATACTTAGGACACTTCCGCTATCAAAAAGTGGCACCCAACACATCCGAACATGACACGTGTGTCCATGTTTGAAACTTTCAAATATGTATATTGTTATTCACTTTAAAATTATATATCAAATGAAGATGATTTCTCTCTTTGACAAAGCTAATTATTTTATGTATCAGTGTAATAATATTAGATTGTTTCACATATAATGATACATGTACCTATATGAGGTCACATATACAGATACTCATAAGAAATATACACATAAATCAAGTCTCATATCTGAATTTTGGACAATTGCCATGTTTGACACCCCATTTTCATGACAGAATACAACATTCATATCAGTGTTACAAGTCATTAATAATTGATTATGTAAATATAAAAAAAATTCTGCTGACAATTTTCTTTTATGAGACTGCAAATCTATTAAAGTCCAAAACTTTAGTTAATTAAAAAAGGATTATTAACTTAAAAAGAAAGTATATAGCAGAACACTGTCGGTCAGATTGGCAGATGAATTTTGGTAACAGACATAATTGTATATTACTACATCCATACTCACTTAATTTCCTCGTTTACCAGCATAAATGAATTCTACTAATAAATTGTTGATTCAGGACAAAATATAAATGGACAAATCTCTACACAAGGTATCTATTTACCTCTCCTTTACCCTTCTACCTTTATTTCTCATTATAGTCTTTGCAGTGCAATTAAGTAAATCCTTTTCCTTCATTTCTGTATGAGTTTCATTCAGATATATGACAAAATTTCAAGCTTGATAGTTTATTTAAAACAGTAACCCCCTCAAAGTTTGAAACTAACCAAATTTTCTTGTGCAAACGCATTGTATCCCACATGATTGCAGCTGTTCATATTTCTTTTCTTGCCCCTAGTGTGATGGATACATCTCTACGGCCATTTGGTGTTACAAACTAATCTGGAATTTACTTAATCTCATTCATCTTGTTCTCTACAAATGCGTTTCCATGTCCTGCATCTTCTGGTAAAAGTATATAAAATTATGTATCTCTGTTTGGTTTTTATTCTTGTTATTGCCTTGGATGCATGCTGCAAAAATCTTTTTCTGTTATTTGTATGTATAAGAATTCACTTCGATATATGTTTAACAAAGTCTTAAACTGTAATTGCCGGTTGTTTGTTGCAATCTTCCTCCATCTAGACTTGATGGAACACATTGTACCAAGTTCAATGGAGTATAGAATTTCGGTAACCAGCGA
The DNA here is from genome assembly GCA_038442645.1 of Agave tequilana. Lineage (NCBI taxonomy): Eukaryota > Viridiplantae > Streptophyta > Magnoliopsida > Asparagales > Asparagaceae > Agave > Agave tequilana. The sequence continues at coordinate 15,699 of JAVJIF010020641.1, forward strand.
ATCAAAGTTTAACCAGCTGACAAATTTTCTTGTTGCAAGTAATTACGTGAATTGAGTTGTTGTTAGAGATATCAATGACAACATGTGACTCATGTGAAACATATGATCCATGTGAAAGAAATCTCTCATGAAATCAACCCGATCATAAAATCTCTATATCATTATAGGAACACATGAGACTCATAATTAGATCCTAAAATATCTCAATGATTATAGAAACACAAGAGACTCATGAGATTCATGTACCAATGTGTTTTTCATTCTCTCTCTCAGTCAATGTTTCCTAATGTTTCTCTTAAATCAGTGTAAACATGTAACAAATATGTGTATATATACAATTAAGAACCATAACTAGTCGTATCTTGTCATTGCACAAATAAGTGTTTTTCTCCTTCTTCTTTATCTTGGTATCAGAGAAACTCATGTACCATGTCGAGTATTTCCTCTTCATCTTCCCTCACCTCCATCCAAACACCTACATTCATAGTTACTCCCAATCCCAACATCACTCACTTTCTAAATGTCAAACTCGATAAGAAAAACTATATACTGTGGCGTTCCTATTTCCTTCCTCTTCTAAAACTCTAAGATCTCGAAGGCCTCATTGACGTAACCTCTCCGTGTCTGATCCTGTTCTTTCCTTCTACCGAGAAGGATGCTCAGCCCACTATCAATTCGGAATACACTCGCTGGATCAAGCTTGATCAGATGCTCTTATGTTGGCTTATCTCCTTACTCATTGAGGCTTTTCTTGCTCATGTCGTCGGCCTCATCATATCTCGTGATGTGTGGTGCTATCTGAAGTGAATCTTTGCGTCACTCTTCAGAGTTAGAGTGCAACAACTTAAATACCAGCTGCACACTGTCAAGATGGGCACCTCTTCTATGTCAGAATTTATCCAGTCTGTTAAGTCTATCATGGATAACCTGACGGCAGTGGCTAATCCAGTTGCCGACTCTGACCTCGTCTTACCTTGCTCAGTGGTCTGTTTCTCAAATATGACTCATTCGTCACTTCCGTTAACACACGAGTCGATCCTGTACTGTCAGAAGATCTCATCGGCCTCATGCTTAACCAGAAAATTTATCGTGGGCGTGCTATCACTTCACCAGACTCCACAAACCCTTATCTCCCCTTCACCTGCGGTTTATACTGCTTATCGCACTCCAAGCTACCATTCAGCTCTATCTTCTTTCTGTGGACGTGGACGTAGCCGAGGCAGGGAGCGCGATCATGGATGTTCCTTTCCACCACCACATCAGTCCACAAGTGACCGACCTCAATGCCAGATCTGCAATCGTTTTGGCCATTATGCTAACCAATGCTACAATTGTTATGATGATCCGGCTAGCTCAACTGCTCTTCTCCACTCTTATGGAAATAGTTCAGTCGATCCCAACTGGTATGTTGACTCCGGACCACTCAGCACCTAACGACTGACATGGCGAATCTGACGGTTCACTAGAATATCAAGGCCCGACAGAGTTCGCATGGATAACGGGATATGATTGCCTATCTGATCTACTGGTTCTTCTTTATTGTGTTTTCCTGTTTCTTCTTTTGTTTTGAAAAACCTTTTATATGTTTCTGATATCACCAAAAATCTTCTGTCTGTTAGTTAATTTACTACTGATAAAAAGTCCTTCTTGAATTCTATCCTGACTCATGTTTGTCAAGGATCTCTACTCGAAAAACTCTACTGTGGGTACAACTTAAGGATGACTTGTGTGTCTTCTTCCTAAAGAATCATTACTTTACCGCCTCTCCCCAAGCTTTTTCGGTGAGCGTGCATCTTCCTCCGTTTGGCACGAGCGCCTAGGTCATCCTTCCACCAGAGTTGTCTCCAGTGTTTTGTCTCAGTATTGACTTCCTTTCTCCACTGACCGTGTTGGTACCCCTCTCTGCATCCCCTGTTAGCAAGAAAAAAAATCACCGTCTCCCTTTTTCGCCTTCTTTTGAGATTGTTATTGCTCCTTTAGAGCTTATTAACTCTGATCTATGGGGTCCGTCTCCTGTGTCTATTGTAAGTGGTCATCACTATTATAATAGCTTTATAGATCACTACAACAAGTATGTTTAGTTTTATCCTTTAATTAATAAAAGTGATGCTTTCTCCATTTTTCTGAGTTCAAAATTCATGTGAAAAAATTTCTTAAGCGTTATATTAAAGCACTCCAAACTGATGGTGGTGGTGAGTTCATAAAATTTAAACCTTAGTTGTCTTCTAGGGTATTGCTTATCACTTATCCTATCCACACACTAGTGCCCAAAACGGCACCGCAGAAAGAAAGCACCGCCACCCTGTCGAGACCGACCTCACTTTTCTGGCTCGGTCAAATATTCTATTCCATTACTGGCCTTATGCTTTTCAAATCACCTCATTTCTCATTAGTAGAATACCCATCGCCATCCTCTATAATCTATCTCTCTACCAGAAATTATTTCATAAAGCACCTGACTACCTTTCCTTACGAATTTTTGTTTGTGCTTGCTATCCTCATTTGCGTTTATAGCAAACTCATAAGTTTAGTTTTCGGTCCAGTCAATGTATCTTCTTAGGTTACTCGACTTCGCATAAAGGTTATTAATATTTGCATGTCCTCTCTGATCGTATTTACATCTCCCGGGATGTTGTGTTCGACGAATCTTTCTTTCCTTTCAAGTCTCCTCTGTCCTTTCTCTCTCTCTCTCTCACCCCATCTACTCCCACACCTTCATCACCGATCCATATCTCCACGTCTCTGTTAGCTTCCATTGTTCCAATCCCATCTTTTTATGCGGATCTCACCATTAACTCTTCTCCTCCTCCACCATCACCTCCATCACATACTATTTCTCCCCACCTCCACCAGCACTCGCGGATGAATCCTTCTCATCGTCCTCATCCTCAGGCTCTCCCAGTCCCACTCTATCAGGACCCATCATATGGGCATCAGAACACAGGATAATAACAGAACACCAAAGATCTGACTAGCCACCCAGTATCCCATGCCTACATGTTTCATGGCTGACTTAGCCACCGCTCATGTCGAACCCACATGTTTCACGCGAGCTTATAAAGATCCCAAGTGGTGCCAGGCAATGTACACTGAGATGAATGCCTTACTTAAGAACAAAACTTGGTTTCTTATGCCATACCATCCTACCATGAATCTGGTTGGCTGCAAATGAGTTTTCAAGTTAAAACATAAACCTGATGGTTTTATTGACAGGTATAAGACCCGCATGGTGGCCAAGGATTTTATTAACAATCAGGATTAGACTATGGTGAAACATTCAGTCCGATCATCAAACGATCACTGTCCGTACCGTGTGCAGTCTGACTGTCTCCAAGTGCTAGTCGAACGACAGTTGGATGTGAATAATGTATTTTTGCAGGGTTTTCTTACTGAGACGATCTACATGGAATAACCTTCGGGGTTCATCAATCTCGCTCGTCCCAATCATGTATGCAAGCTTCACCGCGCTATCTATGACCTCAAACAGGCTCCACGGGCTTGGTTTTCTTACCTCAACAGTTATCTAGTCACAATGGGCTTTGTGGGCTCCAAGTCTGACACGTCTCTCTTCTTACGAGGGGTCAAAACAGATCTTCTTTTTGTTCTTATCTATGTGGATGACATCATCATCACAGGCAATGACTCACGGTCTGTCACTCGTCTTATTCAAGAACTAGGCCGGAGTTCTCATTAAAAGATCTCGACCCATTGCACTATTTCTTGAGCATGGAGTGTCACCGTACATCCTCAGGTCTCTTTCTCTCTCAACATAAATACATCCGTGACTTATTTCTCCGACTCAAGATGGATGGAGTCATGCATGTCAGCTCGCCATGACTACTTCCTATAAGCTCTCCAAGGTTGTTGGCAAGCCTATCTCTGACCCCTTTGTCTATCGAAAGACTGTTAGGGCTCCACAATACCTAAGCTTTACCAGACCTGATATTGCCTTTTCGGTGAACAAGGTCGCTTAGTTCATGCAAGCTCCAACCGATGAGCATTGGAGTGCTATAAAACAGATCCTCCGTTACCTCAAATGTACTATTCAACATGGTCTTTCTCTCTCTGTCATTCTTCTGTACAGCTTACTGCTTACACCGATGCAGATTGGGCAGGATCGATCGATGATCGAAAATTCACCAGTGGCTATTGTGTCCTTCTTGATACAAATCTCATTTTTTGGAGCTCGAAGAAGCAGTGCACTGTGGCATGATCTAGCACTGAGGCAGAGTATAGAGGTATAGCCAATGTTACAGGAAAGATCGTTTGGTTGCAGTCATTATTCCGTGAGCTTAGAGTTTAACAATCTCCCCCAATAGTTCTCTGTGACAACCTCAGTGTAACATATCTCTCGATCAATCCTATTCGTCACTCACACTCCAAACATGTTGAGATCGACATTCATTTTGTGTGAAACTATGTCGCCAATGGAATCCTGGATGTTCGGTTTGTCAGCACTAAAAACTAACTAGCAGACATCCTTACTAAGCCTTTGAGCTCATTAAGGTTTTCTATGCTGAAAAACAAGCTCTCAGTTCATTTCATTTTTCTGTTCCTCCTTGTAATCTTTCACCTATGAGGCTGTAAGCAGTTCAAATTTTGATTCTTTTTACTCTTTCAGCTAACAAAAAATAGAGTCATGTTCTATATGCGCAGTTGTTATCTTAGTACCTAAGGTAGTCTTTTAATCTAACTCCTACGAATCAAAGCGATGGTATGGGGTTTGGGGCAGATAAAGCATCGGGTCCTAATGGCTTCCATATTTCTTCTACCGTAAGTTTTGGGACATCGTGAGACTGAAAATTACCAGACTTATGGAGTGCTTGCATCAGGGGACCCTCCAGTTAGATAGACTAAATTATAAACATGTTGTACTCATTCCAAAAAAAAAGGCAAAGTAAAGAAAGCGTTTTGAATGCCTCGTGAAGATCATTTCCAAAGTGTTGGCAAGCAGACTAAGGGATGTATTAGGAGACATTATAGTTGACCATCAAACATGGTTCTTGAAAGGCGGAAGTATTCTAGACTTGATAGCGGTCACTTAGGAAGCTATCCAATTCATCAAGTGGAATAAGCCTCGGGCTTCATGTTGAAGTTGGATTTTGAAAAGGCATATGGCACGGTTGAATGAGACTGTATTCTAAAAACCTTAAACTCTTGGGGCTTCTCATCTGCATGGATCTCTTGAATTAGGTTTTGGTTGCGATTCGTAAAAGTGACAATACTGGTGAATGACATCCAAAGGCGGGAGATTTCCTGTAAGATGGGTCTTAGGTAAGGGGACCCCCTCTCTCTTTTGATCTTCATGCTTGTGGCTAACAGACTTCACCACATGATCTCCAAATGCCAGGAGAAAGCCTGATTAAGGGCTTGGGATGCTTAGATTTCACGAATGCGGTAGTCAACTTACATTACACGACGACACACTAATTTTTGGGAAAAATGTCTACCACTGGTGTTGATTCTTAAATGGATTCTGTTATGCTACGAAAAATGGTCTGCACTTGAAATCAATTACCACAAAAGCTTTCTGACCTTATTAGGGAAACTCTTAGCCAATGGCTTCTTTGTCTTACTGGTTTTTAATTGTCTGATTCAGAGACTATCATCGATCACCTACTTAGGAGTGCACTTACAATAGGCAGACTTAATAAGCTACAATGGAGACCACTTGTTGATATGATACATAAGAAATTGACAGAATAGAGAGGGAAACTGGTCTCACTCGGATGGAGGATCACGATGAATAATATAGTCTTATCAGCCATTCCCACATACTTTTTATCCTTTTTTCCACTTCCAAGATGAGTGGAAAGGGAATTAATTCTCTAAGAAGAAAGTTAAATCACCTCTTAGGCAGTTCCATGGAGACGGCGAGACGAGCTCTGGAGCACACACGAGGGAGGTCTCTGACAACCATTTAGAGGAGACACAAGTTAGGGAGATGACATCAACCCTGACATCATGTGACCAGACTCTTGATTTTTGGTGTTCATATTTTAATGTGACTTTTGCTTTAACGTGTAATTTGTATCAGGGAGGGAGGGTCCGATATTATCAGCATATAGTTTTGAATGTACTTTTGTATCTATTTTCCTCTATCACCTGCTTGTGTAAAGAACTAGTTAGTTCAGGAGGACTTTATGCTTTGTCAAACATATTTGAAGGATTATTTTCATTAAAACTTGATAATGAAACGTGAGAGATCTTAAGGATTCATTGTTTCCTCTCAAAAAAATTACAAAAATTGCATACTGCTAACTAGATCTCCCAGTTTCAGTTTCCTGCATATCTTTTGCAAGTATCGGGCATTATGCATCTTTTTTTATTGAGGTTTTATTCTTGCTGTATCAAATTTTGTCCTGGTGCTATCTTTCGCCATCAGCAATTAATATCATCATAATACTGGCCAACAAGAAACCACAAAGCAGGGGCAGAGCCACAAACTTTTCCCCATTCATTGACGCTAACTACCCTTATTCACCTTAAATACAGTGCAGGCCCTGGAAGCTTATCATGCAGCAAAGCTCAAAATCATGTCTTCTCCTTCCTCATCACTCAGATGGCTGAGCTTGGTTGCTACCATCTGGCTTCAATCTGTCAACGGACCGAACTCTGATTTCCCGTCTACTCTTCTCAGCTCAAGCATGTTCTGACCATCTCTCAGGTTCAGCTCAACAACCTCGCATTTGCCTCAGATGCTGGAAAGCTTTTCGGCTGGTGTTCAGGCGTTGCCGCGGTTTATCTCCCTCTCCGCTTAGTTCTGCTCATCGGCGCAGCTTTCGGGCTGATAGGCTACGGTGTTCAGTTTCTCTTCTTAGCAGACAGTATCACTTGCCTATCCTATTGGCATATCTTCATGCTAACTGCCTTGGCTGGGAATGGCATATGCTGGATTAATACCGTATGCTACCTCATATGTGTACGAAATTTCCCTTCTGAAAGCCACGTTGCGGTTGGCCTCTCAACGAGCTATGTCGGATTGAGTGCTAGAGTCTACACAGCTCTGGTTGATTCAATCTTCCACCCCGAGCCAGGTCGAAAGGCCAAGGCTTACATCCTGCTCAATGCCACTGCTCGGTGCTTGTTTGCTTGCTGCGATCACCATGCCACTGCTTCAGGTGATGAAGCCCGGAGATGAGTCTCCCGCAGTGGCGATGGTGGGTTCGTGGCGATGTTTGTGATTACACTGGCAACGGGAATCTGTGCAGTTACTGGCAGCATTGGATCTGGTCGGTTCTGGTCAACCACGCACATCTTAAGCTTAACAACACTTTTGTTTGCTCCGGTTGGAGTACCGATGGCCGTGAAGTTCCGAGAACGGGTAGAAGAGAGGTTGATGAATAAGAGGAAATGAGAGTTCATGTACTCACCATAGATGAAGCTGAAGTTGGAGAAAGTAATCAAGAGGTTCAAGTAAAGGAAGAAGAAGTTGAAGTAAAAGGAGTTGAAAAAGATGACAAAGTGGAGGAAGTTGGATTCAGGATGCTAGTGAGGAAGTTAGATTTCTGGCTATATTTCTTTAGCTACATGTTTGGTGCTACACTAGGCTTGGTGTTCTTGAACAACCTGGGGCAATAGCCGAGTCTCGCGGGCTCTCTAAGACTTCCTCTCTGTTTCTTTGGCTTCCTCTTTCGGCTTCTTTGGCCGTGTCACACCACCTCTCCTCGACTACTATCTCTCGAAGTAAGATTGCTATCTATATTCCATTCAATTTCAGTATGTTTATGTATATAGCAGATTCTTGACATACTTTCTTGCATTTTATCCAGAAAAGGATACATGGTGTCAAGGCCAGGTTTCATGGCAGTAATGATGGCTCCAATGGGAGGAGCCTTTCTACTACTACTCAATTCAAGCACCCTCTGCCTGTACATTGGCACAGCGATAATTGGGGCGTGCTCGGGGGCTGTTACATCCATTGCCGTATCTGCGACTCCTGAACTGTTTGGGACCAAGAATTTCGCCGTGAACCATAATGTAGTCGTCACAAATATACGATAGGGTCTTTCCTATTCGGTTACTTTGCTGCAGTTCTCTACCAGGGAGGAGGAGGAGGGACTGAGAGCTGTATGGGACCGAATGCTACTATCGGACCTTCATCGTTTGGGGCTCTGTTTGCTCTCTCGGAACTCTTCTTTGTACCATTCTATACATCCGAACTCGAAAATTTTGCTCAGTAAGTGAGCCTGATCTTCTAATTGTGTAGGATTGCCTACTTCAGGTTACTGATTTAATCAGTAAGACAAGTTTATGTAGAAGAGAATAATCTGTCAATATAGTTGAACATATATTATCCTTGGCCCACAATGTTTATAGCATTCTGAAGTTTGATCAGCTTTTTGTTCTTCATGAATTTGGTCTTCCTGCTGCTTTTTCTGCTTAGTTAAAACAAATGCAATTATTATGAGTCCGCAGTCTTAGTTGCACATATTTATTCTTTCATGTACTAATGCTGGCTGAAATTAAGAGAGAGGTCTCTTTGTGATTGTGCCAGTACCCCAGATTTCTCAAAGGGTTGGGTGGCAGGTCTGGCATGCTAGTATATTTCTCTTTTCACATATAAATGAATGTTTATGTTAGGAGAAAAGGAATTTTAGAATTTTTATTATTATTGATAAGGGCAATACTGTTGGGATTTGGGTCGATAAATAGTCTCACATCAGCTAGACGTGGGGATAATCTTGAGTATATAAGGATTTGGGCAACTCCACTTAGAAGGTTAGTCTTTGGGATGGTGCCTCAAGTCTTTCAATTGGTATCAGAGTCATGTCCCGAACTTAGTCGTGTGTGTGAGTGATGTTTGATGATGTCGATCCCCCAATGGTGCAAAAGGCGCAATGGGCTTAATCACCCCAATAACCTAAAAAGGGACAGTAGGTCCCTGTAAAGCTAATTGGCTCTCGAGAAATTTGGCAGTGGTGAACTTACAAGAAGACATCGGCTAGATTTGGGTTAATCTTAGGGTATGGTATATAAGGATTTGAGCAACTTCAGTTAGAAGGTTAGTCTTTTGGAATGGTGCCCCAAGTCTTTCAATTGGTATCAGAGTCATGCCACGAACTTAGTCGTGTGTGTGAGTGATGTTTGATGATGTCGATCCCCCAAATGGTGCAAAAGCGCAATGGGCTTGATCACCCCAATGACGCAAAAAGGCACAGTAGGTCCTTGTAAAGCTAGTTGGGGCTCTTGAAAAATTTGACAATGGTGAGCTTGCAAGGAGACTCTTTACTCTTGAAAAATTTGACAGTGTGAGCTTGCAAGGAGACTCTTTACTCGAGGGGGATTGTTGGGATTTGGGTCGAACAAATAGTCCCACATCAGCTAAACATGGGGATGATCTTGAGATATATAAAGATTTGGGCAACTCCACCTAGAAGACTAGTCTTTTGGGATGGTGTCCCAAGTCTTTCAAATACCAGTATATATAATACATGATTGGACTTCTAAGCAACTCTAATATCACTAGTACTGAAATTGAATAAAATGTCACCCTTTTCATGTCGGTTCGAATCGCACCCGACGCGAAACAAAATATGGTGGCAGTTTTGTAAATAAAATGAGTATTTGCCATTACTGTGTTTTTCAATTTAAAAAAAGAAAACATTCCACGTCGATTTTTTAAAGGTTCATGTTTTCTGCTACCGCACACATCATTTCTTTAAAGAACCGATGTGTAATATTATTTTCCACATCGGTTCTATAAGTAACCGACACTAAAAATTTATTAAATTTTTAAATATATAATAAACAGATCAGTGTCAGTTATTTACTGAACCGACACAGAATATTATATATTTAAAGTTGGTTCTTTATATAACAGACTCATAATCTTATATATTCTGCGGCGGTTCTTGTTTGGAACTGACACGAAAACTTTTTAACGTTGGTTCTTATTAAGAACCGATGCGAAATAATATTTCCAAAATCGCGCCACGATATTTTAATCCTAATCCTGCCCTCTTTACTGTACTTCTTTTTGTCTTCTCTCAATCTCTCTATCCTCAACCCTAGTTATTGTTTATCTTTTCGGGCGCAGCGGCCCCAGAGGCGGTGTCGTCAACTGAGTCAGGTTCTTCATCCGATGATATCTTCTATCGGCGCTGAATTTGATCTCTACCATTCTTCTTTTCTTCTTCTTCTTTTTTACCGGTTGGAGCCAGGTGGCGGCGGTGGTAGTGGTGGGCGGTGGGTGGGGGTGTGTGTGTGTGGTGGTTGTGTTAGACTAGCATACCACTGAGGTGATGGAAAACCGACGAGCCAGGTGGCGGCGAAGGGGTGTTAGGGATATATGTATCCTATTTCTGTTACAGTGTTAGACAAATTCCTTGACGTCTCCATGTAAGCTTAGGATGGATGAAACATTGAATGTAGAGTGATAGGGGATTGACGATGGAGCATCTGTTGAAGAGATGTACGCTGGAGATAGCACCACACAGAACTTGGTGTCCATGATTGAGGTTGAGCTAGGACATCATGCATGATATCTTTACACTACAGTTTACATTAGAAGAAGATGAGTCATCAAAATGAACCCAAAAACACAAGGCATCATACCAAGTTTTGGAACTCTTTAAAAAAGTTGGCATGAACTAATATCTGATTTCCCCTCCTCACATTTAGAGCAAGTGTGAAATTAGACAAGTGGCACTATGAGTTGAGGACAGAAGCACAGGGCATGTTCACCGATTAATTAAGTGGAGGGGATGGGTGCACATTTTTGGAAGTGATTGGCTGAGATGGATTCTTGATCAAGCAAGCAGCAGCCATGGAAAGTTCATTTTTTTTTCCTGCACGAATTAATACAAGTTGGCCATTTTGCTCCTCTGTCTTGTTACATACTGTTTGAGTCCATTCTTCTTCATTTCTTTTCTTTTTTCTTTTTTCCTTTTTTTTTGAAATTTTAAAAAATTTCCCGGCTCTTATTCTGCCATATATGGATCTGCTTGATAGTGAAGTTCCCTCTATAAGAGTTTGGCAGATTGAGTGAATTGGTTATTGTCAATCTATTCAGTATTTCTTGAAAAAGAATTAGCGATACAAGGAAGATCAAATTTTTTCACTTGTTGTGCATGAGAATTTTCAAACTAAATATATAGTGTCATGCTATTGTAACTTCAATTCAAATTCGTCGTTGTGATACATTTGTGAAGCACGACGACTAAGTAGAATTGCTATACAATACTCAGTATGTCTATATTGAAGTTCTTTCGTCGCAAGTTTCTCTTACTTAAATGTGCGGGCTTCTCCCTCATGTTATGATTCCTTCTCCTTTCTTTGTAGTCTTCTCACTTTTTTCCTCTTTTGCAAATATTTTGTCCTGAAGTTATGGAAACTACGTTAAAGCTCGCCCAGTTTATTAACTGATAACAATAAATACTCATGAATTCATGATAACCATTATGCAGAGAGTAATTATCTAGGACGCACTGGAACACTCTCCTCAAAATTTGACAAATTGAGTTGATTACAACCCTGCAAATGATTTTCCGTTCAAAGTCTCCAGAGGACAACAACTTTCTGATCTCTTTCTCTTCTGCAATTCAAGGATCCACAAATGGCAAATGTTTGTAGTCACAAGAAAAAGATACTGAAAAATGAACCTTGTTTATTAGCCTCTAATATTTTTCAACTTCGATAGCTCTGATATCATCAGCAGAAGATGATTGATGTGGAAGAGAACTTAATGTGAGGATTTTTCTTCCTTGCAATTGATAGCCTCTGCTTATTCTAGCGATTCGATGTAAATGCAATAGGTTATGCTTTTTGATTATGAGGATGAAATTGAGACAACAAAACAATTTGTTTAGATATGAACTCTTATTAGCACCACAAGCTCAGGCCTAACCCCCTCAGTTTCAACATGAATGCTGATTCAATTTGCGTTGGCTTAAGACCTCTGCCCACTCTGATAAGTTCTTTTGTGTGGTGTTTTTTTTTTAAGGAAATGCAAATCATCGGTCTTAAAGATTATGTACATGTGTGTGCGCGCACATGCATATGCAAGTTGCTACTTCAGAAGAATCAGAACCACAGAACCTCACCTTCACACGCGCACATGCACACACATCGTGGTTATGATATCTAATGACTAGTCGTGAAGTACCCAGGAAACAACCTATTTAGTACCAACAACACATACATGATAATTTCGGCATAATTATGTTTTTGGAGCTCAAACTTTCTAGCTCATCAGCTCACTCCAGTCCTCAAACTCTTATCCTTTTTTCACCCAGCTAAGGGCCCATGCTTATGGGAATCCAACACAGCGTTTGCTCAATGGAAGCTCGCCTATGATGGATGGCTGCATATGTGCGTATGTATACATAGATGTGTTTATATACGAAAATATGTGTATATGATGTGTATTACTTTTGCAATAAAAAGAATTGTTTTGGTGACGTAAATATCTACATTGTAGAACAATATCTCCCCGCACATGCACACAAACACACACATGTACGTGCACGCACTGTTTTAACACTGAAGAAAATCATGAAAATCATGAGATCATGTATGACATAATATTGACATCAAAATGACGCGAGAAAGGGTGCCATAATTGATAGAATTTCCACACTCAATCCACCACTAGATTTCTGCAGGCTTCATCATACACGGGCCATGACTGTGGAAGTCAATCTCTTTCCATGGAAACTAGTGGACCATGTTTGATATCATTGTAGGCATCAACTCTTCGGACAAAATATACACATCGATCTCTATCTAAATTACCCCAAATGGCTTCTTTGGACAAAACCTACACATCAATCTCTATCTAAATTCCCTCGAATCTCTCTCTCTCTCTCTCTCTCTCTCTCTCTCTCTCTCTCTAGATTTGATCTAGCTAGCAGCCGTCATAGTCAATGGAGAGAATTTTGATGTCACATTGTGTTGCTGAGTCTTAAAAAATCCGCGTTCTTGCAGGAATAACTGTGATTTTGATACTCACTAAGTAAAATTTAATTCAACTCTGACAATACTATACTTAATATTCTTATATTCTTTCAATACTTGTCTCAAGCTAAGTTAAATGAGAAGGGTTGCATTTAGTATGGACAACCAGCATAAAACATCAAATCTATTTGAGACGGATCTTAAATAACATTTTACTAAAAAAATCGAATGGGATCTCAGATTTGAGGTCCTGTTCTTCTCTCAAAGCATTTTATCACAAACCACAACATATGAATATAGCACTGACTGATTTTAAGTGATAATTATCACAATTGTTGCAATAACCATATGAAAATAGCCATTTAAATGGTAAACTTATGAGAAAACTTGCTACAATAAAGAAAAAGAATCAGGCTTACATCGTAAACAAAGACTAAGACTATAAAAGAGGAGATAAGAGACATATGTTGTACAAAATTTAATTAGTTGTACAAAATTAGTTGAGAGTTCCATCAGCAATTTATGGACAAATCTCACCATATAGCGTGGAAAGCTAACATTTAATATCTAACACTTCTATTTCGTTTAAGAGATAACAGCTTAATTTTAAATTTATGAGAGTTAGTACACAAAATTTATTAGGTGGATTTCAGTTAAACTTCCTATATTAAAACTTAATTTGCGAAAACCTCAATTACAATTTTTTCCACCGGGCCTCATTTTTCTTAGAGGGAGCTAAAATGCAGATACGTGTCGAGCGGGCTTTTAATCGCGATATTCAAAAAAGACTAAAATACTCTTGTTTTAACTTTTAACCTGGAGCATGACCGCCTCATCTAAAAATAACGACGACTACGATTGGGTGGAAATGAAAAAATAGAGTGAATTATAGAGAAAAAAGTATCGAATTAGAACGATCTAGATCATCTACATCAGTATAGAGAAGAGAAAAAATAGAATCACCATGTCGAGAAAGAATTTAGTAGCTAAAAAAAAAAATTTCTGAAAAATTAAAACCCTACATTTACGAAGCAAAATTGTTTTATTTAAAGACTGCAACCTTCGATCGCAGCTACCAAAAATTAACCCAAAAAAAAAGTCTCATTTTGTAATGCGAACGTGGTAGCACTCATCAAAATATAACAATATTATAACCTTAACACAGTAGTGCGACCTTGTTATTATTTCTTAGAAATCTTCAGATATCAATTCATTTATAGCCGCGACCTTAGTCACAGTTTTTAAGTAAATGATAACATAATTCAAAAAGTTAATGTACTACGATCTTGATCGCAATCTTGACAAACATCAATTTTCTATGTTGTCAGGACTGCGACTATAGTCGCAATCCTCAAAAAAATTTCTTATATATTTGTTTTATGAGGAATTGACCAAAATCACAGTCCTGACAAACATCAATTTCCTAGTGTTTTGCTTACAGTCCTCAAAAATTTTCTGATATACTTGTTAGTCGTAGTCCTCAAAACTTTTTTTATATACTTATTTATGAGGAAAGCGATCAACATCGCAGTCATTAGACCTTAATTACAGTGAGTATACAAATATAAACTTAACATTTTCTATCAGAAGTGCGATCTGAATCACAATTATAAGTGAACTACCATAATTCTTATTTTTATAAAGACTGCGATCACGATTACAGTTTTTTACAAAAATTCTGCTAAACTTATTTATGACAACGATCACAACATTTTAAAAAAGAATCTGCTAAACTTATTTTTGTAGGATCGCAATCCTCACAAAAAATGCTACCAGGAAATCAAGCCTGTGAATTGTTATTGTTTTTCCATAAAAATACAAACAAGGAAAGATCCAACATAACCAATTTCCATTCCAATTTTTTTTTGATTATATTTCTTTATGTTACATCTAATGAATGTGATATATTAAGTCCTTTTACATTTCTGTGTTTTATACTTTAAAAAAAATATAAAAAATTCAGATTCAGGAAAAAAACAGTCCTCCATATACATCCACGCCTCATCTCCTAAAAAGGCAATGCTACAGGGCATGAAAGCCTGAAAGACACACAAGAAAGTGATGATTTCATATCAGCGTGTCTTTCAGGATTTCATGTCCCATGAAATTCAACTGTTATCTTGATCACTCTTCTACTGCAGTATTGTGACGCATCAGCCAGACTTCTGAGAAGCAAGAGCCTTGTCACCTCTTTCCTCCTCTACTTCTCCTTCCTCCGTCCGATGAAAGAGTAGGGAAGATAGCATGATGTCTCAATAAGAAAGGAACTTTGAAGAAACTAGGATTCTTCTATGAGGTTAAAACTTCTATTTTGAAGGAGACAGTTGAGATGTTTTTCCTTCCACAGATCTTCTCCTTATTTTATAGATAGAAGTAAAGATTCGACCATCAATTCAAATTCCAAGGAGTATGCACCGTTGATACAAATCCATCACGAATAAAAAACAAAACTAAATTATTTAATAAAGAAAGCGTTTGATAAAAGGGTAAAAAAGGTAAACAAAAATTATAAGTTAGTCATCAGCGGTGGACAAATTAAATTTTATCATATGGCTGATGTGGAATGAGGTTGAGGTGAATAAAAATATTTGATTTGAGATTTTCACTAATTAAAGGGAATAGAGAGAGATCCAAGACCAATTTTTTGAATTTATTATTGTACTTTATTCACAGATGTTTACAATTAATGGATAAATTTATCCAAGAAAAAAATCAATATGGAGACATATTCTAACTTCTAACTAATCTATTTTCCTATTTTTTCATTACGAAAAGAATGATAACATGTATATGTACAATAATCCAAGTACATTTATACTCTATTAATCATAATTTTAAGAGAAATTTTCTTGTTTGGAAATAAGAATAAAACTCAATATTGTTCTGAAGGTTCAAATAAAATCCCATATGATAAAAGTCACACGGTAGCATTGAATTCCTGTGCAAACTTCATGCTCTGATCCCTGTATTCTCTGTCATAGATGAGGACAACAATGTCTTGTTTGGTACGGAGTAGAAGAAGGTGTAAGTTTCCTGAATCAACTGAAAGATTACAGCGGACTAATGCTTCGACTATAAGGGAGGGAAGATGTTGAGTCTTGAATCTCCCTTTATTTAGTGCTGGTTCTTCAAGTGGCGGTGGAAAGTGAATCTTGTTTTCCGTTGACCGGGTGAACGTTGAGAACTTCTGGGGATCTTCTTCGGATGACGGACGGAGTAACACAGCTTTGTCGACCAAGAGATTGTAGGCAAAGATTAACTTGTACGCAGCAAGTTAGCTGAAGAGTTAGACTCTCTTTCCTTCTCTGTGGAAGCTCTCAAGTCAAGCTCTTCTCCTTGATTTCTCTGATCTGATTGACCCACCCCTCCTCCATAGCAACGGGCTATTTATAGAGGTTTCAGGGGCGAACGTGTCCCCTAAAAATACTCCATAATAGGGGTTAACTTTCCCCATTATGTGGGCCGTGATTGACCCCATAACCAGGGAGGTTACAACTGAGACGCGGGTGTCGACCCACGCGCCTTGGCGCTGCAGTGCTGGCTGAGACGCGGGTTTCGACCCACGCGCCTTGGTGCTGCAATGCTGGCTGAAACGCGGGTTTCGACCCACGCGCCTTGATGCTGCAGTGCTGGCTGAGACGCGGGTTTCGACCCACGCGCCTTGGTGCTGCAGTGCTGGCTGAGACGCGGGTTTCGACCGACGCGCCTTGGTGCTGCAGTACTGGCTGAGATTAGCCCTGCGTCTGGAGCTTGGGACTCTGCTTTTTGGTGCCTTGTCTTTTAGTGGATCTTTAGACAGCCTACAGAACCCCCTCCAAAGTTTTCGATATTCCGCAGTTAGCTGGGACGGATTTCGAAATACTTTGGACTCTAGCTGAATCCACCCTGACAATGCTCCGGGCTTGATCTTGTTTGGAGTATGGCTTTCTTGAGTGTACTAGCAGTGAATAATGAACTTAGGTAGAACTGAGTTCTTGAGCGAAACACGACTCTGACCCGTCCATTGAGACGCAGTTCCAGTTGGCGCGAAAGACACAGCTTTGGTGTGGCTCCCTAGCCGCAACCCTGAACTCTGCACAAGTACAGAATTCAGGATGCCGTGAGGACGCGGTCTTTATGCTCCTCAAGACTGACACATAGATATGAGGACGCGACACTGGGTCCTTGACCTGGTGCAAACTCAAATCATTTTGAGTTTATGATAGAAACACCATTATCATCTCGCCATATTGACGCAGCTCCAAGATACTTGTGAATGCCATAGGCCTTCTCCGTTGAGGACACAAGCCTCAGGACGCAGCTTTTCACTTTTATGTGATTTCTAAGCGCGACCCCCGGAATGGGTCCCTTTTGCAGTGAAGGGATGCAGCTTTGAATCACTTTGAGAGACGCGGCTGCAGTTCTCTTGGCTGGAATGAAAAGGGACGCCATTTTCGGATTCGCAAAGGGGGTGCCAGTTCCTGGACGCGGCTCTCGGGCCTGCGTTTGGTGCAACTTCCCAGGCGTTACATGCAGCTTGTCATAAAGATTTCGTGGGATCTTTGAATGTCAAGTCGACGTTGACGATTGGGGACTCGCATCATCCGATGTTTCCCGAAGCGGCGGTCCACGCGTCACCCTTCATTGGGTTCAGGCATTAATGCCTTTAAATGCCAACTCAGCGCTGGCGATTGGAGACTCGCGTCTTCGATACTTCCCGAAGCGATAGTCCACGCGTCAGCCTTTCATTGGGCTTCGACATTTGTGCGGGAATTAAAGCCGACGGTTCTGATTAGCGAGCCATTAATCACAGGCTTTGTGGTTTGCCTATAAATAGGGCTCAGCTTCTCCTTTTAGTAGTCCATTGCTTCGACTGCTTTTCTTTGAGAGCGAATGCTCTGAGCGATTCTGCCTTTCCTCTTCAAGGATTTGTATCTGAGACTTGCCTCCATGGATGATGATGACCCAGAGCTATCATGCTTCTGTTTAATCTCTCCAAAAGATTATCACTGTCAAGTGATTTCAAGATCAAGAAGCGTCTCCTTGAGCACCTTTTATATCCGCGCCTTGGTGCAGAAGGTTCAACCCTTAATGGGGTTGCTGCGGGTATGACTTCCTGGTCTGCCATGAAATTTTCAGCCCTGAATTTTGCAACCCTGTTCGTCGAACAGGGAGACGGCAATTTTCGCATCTGATTCTTTTCGCGCTTCATACCTTAGACGCGGATGCAAAACTAGACTGCGTTTGACTTCTGTGTGTATCACAGCTTTGATCGCGTCTGTTTCTGCCGCCGCAGAAGTTAGGTTCACTGGGCGGGTTAATCCTGCGTCTGAAGTTTTCAACAATAGCTGAGTCTGTCACTTAGTTTTTCTTGTTGAAATGTACTAAGTTTCAGATCTTCTAATTTTTGTTTGCTTCTTGCAGGTAGGCTTGATCATCCCTTTTCATGTTCGTTGGGCCCTTGGGAGAATATATCGGCCAGCGAACTTGTCGATGGTCGACCACAGGGAGAAGAAGTCATGGCTCCCGTCTTCGGGAGACGGGGATCGGACCCTCGCCAAGATCTCTTTGGATTCAATGCACCAGTCATGCTTCTTGGCATGGCATGGTCAGAGTGAGGATGGCGGTGGATATAGTGGTTGGTATGGTCTTGGATTCTCCCTTCACCTACCCTAGAAGTGACATCGATGAAAACTCCATGCTCATTGGATGACTTTTTGGTGGTGGAGATGTTCATCAACGAAGGATCATACCCCGCCGCTTCGGATGGTCAGGTGGAATCAGAAGATTTTGCTGCTTTTGACCTCAAGAAACACCATTGTTCTCGATCAATCAGAGGCTTCTTCGATGTTACATCATGCATCATGGTGCCACCAGTTTCCGATCGTCGCCACAGTGTTCAATCCTACTTTGGCGCCCTTCCAAACATCTTGTACTTGGAGTTGTGAGCAGCTTCAAGGAGTGAGTGCAACCTTTGAGAGAGAAAGGGACTTCTTTGTACTCCTTTATCTGTAACACTCAATCTTGTTGTATAAGAGAGCGTTTTGTACCACTTTCATATGTTGGATATAAATAAAAGCGACACATTTCTTTTTGTTTTCTTCTGTTGTCTTGAACTCCCTTTTTGTATTGAAAGTCAGACTAATAGAAGTAAAGAACTTTTGACCTGTCAAAATTATGATGATAATCTTAACGAGCCAAATTTTGTAGAGAGAGATCCTATTTCAGGAACTCAGCAATGCTGTCAGAGGTGTGATATTAACTTAACAGGGGATAGGATAATTTTTGTGGACCTGCCACTCTATAAAAGAAAGCGACAGGTGGAACTTGTACCCCCAGGGAAGATGAAACTTTTATCAGAGGCTTGGGATTAACTTGATTAAGATCAGCTGGGGAGTTGATGAAAACACTGTTAACGGTGTAATGTTAACCTAACAATATTTTTAGGTAGACTTGTTGTTCTGTTGAGGAGAATAACAAGTGCGACTAGATTCACGGGGGATCTAGGAAAGTCTTTACCGTTAGAGGTGTGATATTGACTTAACTGGTTGAACGTAGTCTTGTCAGAAGTGTAGTATTAACTTGACAAGGATGTGAGTCAGAGGTGTGATATTAACTTGACTCAAAAGCATTTCAGTTTTATTTGGGAAAACTGAAAGTGTCACTGTCATAGGTGTGATGTTTAACTTGGCAGTGAAGGTAATGCTAGAGGTGTAATGTTAAACTTGGCATTGGTCATCTCGACTTTGACAAGGGAGTGCGAGGGAAGGTCATGGCCCTAAGTGTATTGTTGAACTTAGCAATGACCTGGATGCTAGAGGTGTAGTGTTAACTTAGCATCGTTCATTTCAGCTTCGATATGGAAGTCTGAAGGAAGGTGACTGTCAGAGGTTTAATATTGAACTTGGCAGCAACTTGATTACTGTTAGAAGTGTGGTTAACTTGAACAGTAATTTGTCAGAGGTGTGGTGTTAACTTGACAAAAATTGATTTGCGATATGAGCAATTTGAGGGCCTGCCATTCTATTGATGAGAATTGACAAGTGAAGTTTGAAGAGCCAGAGGTATAGTGTTAACTTGGCAAATTTGAAGTCTTGCTACTCCATGTAGAGTTGACAAGCAAAGTTTGTACTCGACAAGGAGTATTGAAGATTTTCATTATCAGAGGTATAGTGTTAACGTAGCAATGATTGTATTTTGTAGTCCTACCATTCTGTGGATGAGAATTGGTAAGGGATTTTGGAGGGAAGAGGGTGGAACTAAGTCCACTTAGGATTTTTAGCAAACCCTCAGCTGTCAACGGATTTGAGGTGCCTTTACCAACTACCGTTTGAGTTGGGCTAGCCATGCTATTCCCCTTAGCATAGTGAGTTGTCGAAGACTTATGTTGGGCTTATAAGCCAATATTTTCCTCTTGTCCTTAACCGTTAAAGGTGTTGGATTAGATGGGAACATGTCCCTTAGAATTTTTAGCAAATCCTCAGCTGTCAACGGGTTTGATATGCCTTTACCAACTACCGTTTGAGTTGGGCTAGCCATGCTATTCCCCTCAGCATAGTGAGTTGTCGAAGACTTATGTTGGCTTATAAGCCAACATTTTCCTCTTGTCCTTAGCCGTCGGAGGCGTCAGATGATAATGAAGAAGCTCTTCTTGTTTTGATCAGAGGTGTACTTTTAACTTGATCGGTAGAGGAGTACTATTAAGGATAGTACTTCTTGAGGAATCTGCCATTGATTGGCATCATGAGTGTATCGCCATTTGAGGTTATGAGGCGATATGATCCATTTGAGTAGACTGACTCTACTACAAATGGTCCTTCCCATTTGGGCTGGAATTTTTCTTTTGTCTTATGTGTCATCACCATAGGTCGTCTGACAGCTAAGACAAGATCACCTTTCTTGAAAGTCCGTACTTTAACTTTCTTGTTAAAGGCTCTGGAAATCCGAGCTTGGTAAAGCTCGATCTGTTGTTGGGCCTGCAGACGTTTATCGTCTAAGGCTTCTAATTCTTGGAGTCGCTGTCGATGCTTCTCCTCATTTGTCATCTCTGTTGTCAGGGCGACGCGTAGAGATGGAATTTGAATCTCCAGTGGAAGCACGGCTTCACACCCGTATACCAAAGAGAATGGCGTAACTTTAGTTGGGGTTCGCACAGTTGTGCGATAGGCCCATAAGCATTCACCTAGCCTATCGTCCCAGTCACGTTGACTTTTCGAGATGAATTTCTTGAGAAGTTTGCCGATGGTCTTGTTGAAAGCTTCTGCGAGACCATTAGCAGCGGGGTAGTATGCCGTTGAGGACACACTCTGGATTCTGAACTTAGTGCAGAACCTCTGGAAGGCTTGACTGATGAACTGGGGTCCATTGTCATGGATAATTCGCAGAGGTACCCCAAAACAGTAAATGACGTGATGTTTAACGAATTTGATCACGTCGGATGACTTCACATCCTTCAAAGGGATGGCCTCAGCCCATTTGGAGAAGTAATCGGTTATGGCCAAAATAAACCGATGTCTTTTGATGATGGAGGGCTGATAGGGCCAACTACATCCATCCCCCACATTCAAATGGCCAGGTAGAGGTCGTAGAGTGAAGGTATCCTGGTGCTTGATGGATGAAATCGCCATGCACTTGGCAGGCGTGACATCTTTTGGCATAATTGATGGCGTCAGCGACCATCTTAGGCCAATAATATCCCAACCTTTGGAGTCGGTATGCAAGTTTCGGGCCAGGTTGATGGGCTCCACACATGCCGTCATGGGCTTCTTTCAACACCCCCTGTGCCTCTTTTTTGTGAAAGGCAGCGGAGCAAGATCCCGTCGTGCGATCGACGATACAGTGTTCGCGAAATCACATTGTAGTAGAATTTGGAGGCTTTCCTTCGAATGGCAGCCGCTTCTTTGGTGTCCTCAGGCA
Organism: Agave tequilana; assembly: GCA_038442645.1. Classification (NCBI taxonomy): domain Eukaryota; kingdom Viridiplantae; phylum Streptophyta; class Magnoliopsida; order Asparagales; family Asparagaceae; genus Agave; species Agave tequilana. Next base: position 37,491 of record JAVJIF010020641.1, read on the forward strand.
GGATGCCATGCAAGACGTAATCAATATAGGGGAATCGCCAGTCTTTAGGCTCTGGACCGGCTGACGACTCGAGAACGTCCTTGCCTTGACAATCTCCTGTTGACTCCTGGTAGTCCTCAAGAGCAAGTCTCGAGCAGTACAGGTCTTGGCTGTGGACAAATATTTTCTCTACTGCTCCAGCTGGAAGAGCTAAAGAGGCAGCGAGAGATGCCAGTGCATCCGCATGCGCATTTTGCTTGCGTGGCACATGGTCGATGTAAAAGTTGGTGAACCTCTTGGCCATGTAGACAGTTGCGTTGTAATAGGGTACTAGGTCTTCATGTCTGACTTCGTACACCCCACGAACCTGGCTGACGATGAGTTTGGAGTCACCATATGCCTCGAGATTTTTAATGCCAATCTCATCGCGAGTTGCATCCCAATCAAAAGGGCATTGTACTCCGCTACATTGTTGGAGCAAGGCTTGGTTAGCGAGACGGCTCGAGGAATCACATAGTTCTGTGGGGAGACGAGTACTACTCCTACTCCTGCCACTATATGTCCTTTTGGGCTTGTTCTCGATGCACCGTCAAAGAAAAGTTGCCATATTTGTCCTTCAAAGGATGTCTGAGTCAGGCAGGCTTCAACGACTTCGTCTGGGAGATCGTCGTAGAGTTTGGTTGCCTCGGATCTGGATGCTCAGCCAGAAAATCCGCCACTGCTTGTCCTTTAACAGCCTTTTGAGGTAAAAAGTACATTTCATATTGGGATAGCAATATAGCCCATTTTGCCAGCCGGCCATTCAATGATGAAGGCTTTGTCATGAGTAACCTCAAGGGGTTGAATTTTGATATGACGTTTATCGTCTGGCCTACCAAATAGTGTCGCATTTTCTGAATAGCAAACACCAATGCCAAACATTCCTTCTCGATCGGGTTGTACCGATGTTCGGCTCCGATCATTGTCCTACTCAAATAGTAGATTGCTTGCTCTCGTCCCTGATCATCATTCTGAGCTAGTAGAGCTCCTAAAGAATGATCCATCGCTCGGACGTATATCAGGAAAGGTTTTCCAGACACCAGAGCTGTAAGGATTGGCGGTTGCGTGAGGAACTGTTTAATTTCCTCAAATGCTTGCTGGCAAGCGCTGTCCCAAATGAACGAAATACCTTTCTTCATTAATTTGGAAAAGGGTTGGCATCTTCCGGAGAGATTTGAGATAAACCTTCGGATGTACGCCAATCATCCTTACAATCCCCTGAGCTCCTTGAGGTTTCTCGGAGGTTGCATCTCCCGGATAGCGCGAACCTTTTCCGGGTCCAAATGAATCTCCGTAGAGGTCACTACAAACCCTAGGAATTTTTCACTGGCCACCCTCAGGAAAGACTTGGTGGGGTTCATCTTCAATTGATGGGCCCGCATGATGTCGAAGACAACCTTTAGATCAGTTATATGATCACTTTTAGCGCGGCTTTTTACTGCGATGTCGTCAACATAGCACTCCACCGTTTTGCGCATATGTTTGTGGAAAATGGCATTCATGGCCCTCTGATATGTCGCCCCTGCATTCTTCAGTCCAAAGGGCATGACGGTGTAGCAGTATACCCCCAGTGGTGTCCTGAAAGAGGTATGTTTTTCGTCATCAGGATACATTTTGATTTGATTATATCCTGAGAATCCATCCATGAAGGACATTCGCTCGAATCCGCATGTGTTGTCAATCATGACATCTGTGATTGGCAGCGGGAATTCGTCCTTAGGACAGGCCTCGTTTAGATCACGAAAATCGATACAGATTCGGATCTTCCCGTTCTTTTTAGCAACGGGGACGATGTTGGCCACCCAATCAGGATGTTGTTCTTCCCTAATGAAGCCAGAGTCTATAAGCTTTCTGACTTTTGACTGAATTGCCTCCATTATTTCTGGACGGAACCGTCGCTGTTGTTGTTTGACGGGCTTTACGTCCGTATTAATGTTGAGGCGGTGCATAGCCACTCGAGGATCAAGTCCAGGCATGTCTTCATAGTTCCAGGCGAAGACGTCTATATATTCTTATACAAGAGATATTAGACCCTTTTTCTCCGAAGGTGACAGGCCGTCACTTATGAAGATGGGCTTAGGATTAGCCTCATCTCCTAGATTGATCTGAACAACCTTATCTTCTGTGGGTGGCTCGCGCTGTTCGAAGCGAGTATCCCAAAGATTGTTTAAGTGTTTGATCCAAGGATCTGTATCGGATTGGATCATTTCTTCATCTCCGTCTTCCAGGTGGCTTGTTGAAACCATGTTCACTGAAAGTTCTCTGAAGATGTTGCCGACACTAGCATCTGATTCCCACGATGACGTGCCCGATGAATAATCATGGCAGAATGACTCTTAAGACTCGAAGCTGATGGGATCGGAGTTGACACATAGCCCAACCCCGTGCGAGTCCGATGATAATAATCAGGGGTTTTCCCTTTCGGCACAAAAGATCGGAGTAGCGTTCTCCTTCCTTTGCCGAAGTTTAACCCTGGTCCGCTTGTCAGATCATACCCCATGTTTTCATCATTCCGAGTGCCTTTGGCTCATAATGATCGAATTGGGGGAATTCTTGCTCGCCTTCTGATTCTTCATGGGTCATCGGTTCGGATTCAATTCGTCAAAAAGAATTGGTCTTTGACCTTTCCGTCTTGCTGGAACTATGAATATGGATTCTTGCGGACTACCAACATCTCGACATGTTTCGAAGGACGATTTCACCGGTACATGCAATGATGTCAAAGCACCCATTGCCGACCAGATATCGTCGTCAACTTCGGTACTAGTGTCTGACGGCACTGAGTCAGAAGCAAACACAGAGAAATACGCCAGATCTAAGTCTTCATTAATATACCATCCGCCTACATCGTCGGAGGTATTATCAACATCGAGCTTATTATTGCCCGTTACAAGTGGGTCTAGTTCCCACATACACTCCTCTTTTTCCGACTCGGTGTCGGCTTCATTACCAGAGTCAGGCTCCTCTGGTTACGGGATTTCATCTGTTTCCACAGATTCCTGATATAGGAGAGAATCTGTGAAATAATTCTCAACTCCCTTGAACGGATGCCTTTCGGCAATCAATGTTCGCACCTTTCCACTCCCGTCGATGTATTTCATGACTTGGTGGAGAGTAGAGGGAACGATAGAATTGCGATGAATCCACGGTCGTCCCAACAGCAAATTGTAGGAGGTGTCAGCATCTATGACGTAGCATGTCACCTCTGACCTTAGGTCTCCAATTTGGCATCTGAGCTTAACCTTCCCTATTGGACGGGTACTATTGGCATTGAACCCATAAATAGTAGTCTGGGTGGCGCTCAAACGGTGAGTAGGAATCCCGAGATGTTGCATGACTCGGCGAGGCATAATGCTCAATGCGGACCCGGGATCTATCTGAATGCGGTTCACCTCAGATGATCCAATATACCCTGCGAAGTAAAGGGGTCGATCATGTTTCCCTTTAACTTGCATATCATCTGTCGTGAAGGTGATGCAGGGAACATTTTGTGAGGTATGGAGGCAGTCCTCTACATCTTCCTCCGTTGGTCCGATCGGCACCTGGGTCATGAAAACCTCAGCATTAGCCAAGGCCACTTGTAGAGCTTCTCTGGTCGACTTCGATAGCCTAAGAAGCTCATAAAGCGTAATCCGCGCCGGGATGTTGGCCAGTTGGGCCAGGACATCAAAGCGGTAAGGTGCTGTGAATCCTTCCGCTATGTCTTTCGAAAGAACTCTGGAAAACCGAATCTCTTTCTGTTTCTCCACAGGTTGCTTTGTGGAGGGCTTGGCTGGCTCTGCAGCGGGTTTTGGAGGAGTTACCGCCATTTCGTCATACTTTTTCAAATATGACTGCCCTGAACGGGTTTCCGCCACCAGTTGACTGGGTTCTGTGGCCAGAACAATCGTCTCCTCTTCTGAATCAGTCAGTGAGGGAACATCAGTCTCCGCTTCCCGAGAAGAAGCGCACACCACATTACAAGACGAAGCTTTCGCCTTGCCTTTGGACCTTTTGCTGGCAACAGTGGTCCATTGCTGGCCATCCACGAGGTCGGGATGAACCCACATGACTTCTCCCTGAGGTGTGGAAACGGGTACCAGGCCCTTCTCTTGCTGTTGGTGAGGGTCTGTGTTAACCATTCTCAGCTCTTCTCTTGGGACAGGGACTACCCTAGAGGGTGTTGGAGGTTGCCTTCCAAATTGGAGGAACGACGTCATGTTGGCCGCCACCTTCTTCTGCTCTGGACGGAGTTTTAATACCTCCGCGTCAATCAGAGCCTGAAGGATGTCCTTGAAGACATAACAGCTCTTGGTGGGGTGTCCCAACATCCTGTGATACATGCAGTAGTTGGGATTATCGGTTTTACCGACCTCTTCAGGGCACCTAGCTTCAGGGAGCTTCAGTCGGTTGCTCTTATTGAGTAGTTTGAAGAGCGAGTCGACATGTTCATCCTTGAAGGAATACTGCTTGTTAGCACGTGGTTGGCTTGAAGAGCCACTTCCCTTGACCGGTTGAGGTTTGACAGGGGATTTGGTCTCTGCTGCCAAGTTATCCTTCCGTTTGGCTTGGAGGGATGTGTCTGGCGCACGCCTCGTTGACCTTTCAGGTCTGGGTTTGTTTTCTTCTGCCCTGACCCGAGCGACAATTTCTTCAGCCTGTTCACCTTGTTGGATCAACTGCTTCCAGGTGCGGCTTTCGGCAACTCCTATTTGGGCAAGGAGCGAAGTTTGGAGATTGTGGCGGCATGTTTCCACCAGGGTGACCTGGGTTATACCGCTTAGACATCGGAGTGCTACGTTCCGAAATCTTTCTACGAAAGACTTAACAGACTCTCCCTTTCGCTGCTTGGTGGCTAAAAGGGTAGGCATGTTGACCTCCGAGTCATCTTCAAAGAAGCGCGTTAGAAACAGCTTCTCCAAATCGCCCCAATTCTTGATGGAACCCTCTGGGAGCTTCATGAACCATTCAAAGGCAAGCCCTTTTAGGGTGCCGATGAACAAGCGTGCCAGAATGGCATCATTATCTACCACATTCCCTGTTTGGGATTTAAAGTAGTAGATATGTTGGTTCGGTGAACCTTTCCCATCAAATGCTTGAAGGGTTGGAGTCTTGAACTTGGGCGGGTATGGAACCAGATCCCACTCGGCTGGATATGGCCGGACCACTCCTGCCTCTTGGAGGCCTTTCCGGTTGGTAAGGGCCTCAAGACGTTTCTCCAACTGATTCATTCTTTTAGAATGAACCTTTCCCTGATCTTGGTCGTCCTTTTCCTGTGATGAGGACTTAGACGAATCAGAAGTAGACCACTCTTTCTCCTCTATATGTACAGAGGACGAGCTTTCCCCCTCTTTTCTTTTGCCTTTAGACTTCCTAGAGGAAGCTTTGTTGTTTGACTTCCTCTTGTCTTAAAGCAACTGTGCGAGCATCTGCTTGAGGGAGTCGATAGATTCTTGCTGAGCGCGAATCATCTCGAATTGTTCCTTCTGGACCTGGGCTTGCTGCTCCAAGCGCCTGGCGGTCTCCTCAGGAGTGCTAGTCATGTATATGTAGGCCTCTTTCTCCATGGAGGAATTTGAAGCCTGCGACTCTGCAATAGCGGAATGCGAGTCATTCACCTCAATGCCCCGGACTAGAGCATTGTAGTCAATCGGGGGAATTGCCCCGGTTCGGGTGCGAGTGTGTTGGTACACTCCTTCCGGTTCTGTGTCAGACTCATCATCGGAACTGATTGCAGGTTATTTTCCTCTGCCCCTGCTCACCATGTTTGCAGTGAGCTCTGAATATTCAGTGTCAGAGAAAATCCTCCTCCTATGGGAACGACTTCTCTTAGCTGATCGGGGAATCAGGGTCAACTGTCTAACTAGAGACTGCTGGTTTGCACCTGAACTGCAACGGCACTCAGAAAGCATCATGATAAGCCGTTGGCAGCAACATGACGAAGTGATCTGATTAGCACTTCTTTTCTTTGTCAAATAATCCCTCAGATCCGTGGGAGGAGGATCAAAGAGATTAGCCTCGCAATATCGTGGGTGGAAGGCATCCTTGCTTCGCACAGCTGGGACGCAGGGTTCAGAGACGCGGGGTGCCTCAACGCAGCTCTTGCGTCGCTGTTTCTGAGCGTGAGCTTGGCGTCTCTGCTGAGAAGAGATGCGACTCTCGCGCTGCTGGTTGTTGCGTCGGGGCAGAGGCGTTTGAGAGATGCAGGGCAGCTGGGCCCCTTGCCTAGAGGAGCGTGCCTCTTGTACTCGACGAGGTGCGCAAGCTTCGCCTTGGCGTCTGGGGAGTGGGGCTTCAGAGGGGCCAACTTGGTAGACCTCACTTTGGGCTGCCAAACACGGATTTCGCGTGCCGAATGTTGTGCGGCAGAGACGCCAGTTTGAACCTTGCGTCCTGCCTCAGTTGGACGATCAGTTGTTCCAACTTGCAGTTGACACGCACGCCTCCTCTGTCGGCGCTCAGCATTCCGGTTGCGTTGTGGGGGTTGAGAGAAACCAACGACGACCTGATGCTGAGGAAGAGGGTGGATCGGCTGGACGCCAGAGAATTTGACCACGCGGGTCTCCTGAGAGACGTTGGCGCGTGTGTCACGCCTGGCGTGATTGGCCACAACATCCCTCACAACAGCTGCCTCTGAGAGAGGCTCAGAGCGGACTTCAGGGCAAGTCCCCGTAGAGACCCTGCGGTAGGCGCGGGCCCTTGGGCTCTTGGAGCCGGAAGAGAGGAACTCCTCGTACTTTGCCTGGTCGAATTCTACGACAAGTGATTCGACCGTCTTTCCCTTGTAGAGGACGTCACCTTGCGCCACAACTTGTTCGTCAGTAACGAAAGTAGTCCCCAGCGGAGTCGCCATCTCTTGTTTGGTACGGAGTAGAAGAAGGTGTAAAGTTTCCTTGAATCAACTGAAAGATTACAGCGGACTAATGCTCCGACTACAAGGGAGGGAAGATGTTGAGTCTTGAATCTCCACTTTATTTAGTGCTGGGTTCTTCAAGTGGCGGTGGAAAGTGAATCTTGTTTTCCGTTGACCGGGTGAACGTCGAGAACTTCTGGGGATCTTCTTCGGATGGCGGACGGAGTAACACAGCTCTATCGACCAAGAGATTGTAGGCAAAGATTAACTTGTACGCATCAAGTTAGCTGAAGAGTTAGACTCTCTTTCCTTCTCTGTGGAAGCTCTCAAGTCAAGCTCTTCTCCTTGATTTCTCTGATCTGATTGACCCACCCCTCCTCCATAGCAACGGGGCTATTTATAGAGGTTTCAGGGGCGAACGTGCCCCCTAAAAATACTCCATAATGGGGGTTAACTTTCCCCATTATGTGGGTCGTGATTGACCCCATAACCAGGGCGGTTACAACTGAGACACGGGTGTCGACCCACGCGCCTTGGCGCTGCAGTGCTGACTGAGACGCGGGTTTCGACCCACGCGCCTTGGCGCTGCAATGCTGGCTGATACGCGGGTTTCGACCCACGCGCCTTGGCGCTGCAGTGCTGGCTGAGACGCGGGTTTCGACCGACGCGCCTTGATGCTGCAGTACTGGCTGAGACACGGGTTTTGACCCACGCGCCTTGATGCTGCAGTGCTGGCTGAGATTAGCCCTGCGTCTGGAGCTTGGGACTCTTCTTTTTGGTGCCTTGTCTTTTAGTGGATCTTTAGACAGCCTACACAATGCAGCCAAAGACAAGAGCCAACGGGTATATTAACGATGACAATGTTGTGGTTCACACTAAAACTCCTCGCATCGAATAGATCACAAGTCATGGAGACAGTAAACGAGGCTATGGTCCCTAAGCTCAGGCCGATGATGGCCGTGCTGATAAACAGTCAGACGTTATTTGCACTGAGCAATAGGAAGAATGAACATGCCATTGGGACCAATGGAACTATTGCGAATCCAAGCAACAGAGAAGATGGGCACCAGAGAATAGTCACCAATTGCACGAACAATTAAATAAAGAAAAGAAAGAGAGAGCATAAGATTTTACGAGGTTCGATAATTTGCCTACATCCTCGGGGCAAGGGGAGAGAGTTTTTATTGACTCAATCAATTACAGGTTATAAATATTTAGACACTATCCCTCTTTATATAGCTAAAGAAACCATGAAGAAAAGGATACCAAAAACAACTAATTCGGATCATAAACGAATTCAGAATCAGATTTAGAAACAGACCGTTGCAGCCAGATTAGTCGACTAGGAAATGTCCTAGTTGACTAATAACTCATATTAGTCGACTAGGGATTTGGCCTAGTCGATTAGTCTGTAATGAAATGATTTTTCAACTCTCTATTTGTATCATTAGTTAACTAGGCCAAATGCCTAATTGACTAGGTCTTGTTTCTCCTGTGCAATCCACCATTGAGACGACTGATATGTTCTCGTATTTGATACCATTGATTGCATCGATCTTTGGCTAACCTTCAACAGAATTTAAAAAACTCTATTAACAAGATTTTATCCTCTTTTCTCACAATTCTCACCTTGGTGAAGATTTCTCAAATCTGAGCTGAATACAATATAGCACCATGTCGACTCTAATTGGCTACACCATTGTGGTTGCCTATGTACCCATGCCCAACGAGATCAAGCCACACGTAGTTCATCCAAACTAGTTCCACGAAGCTCACACAACTGGAAAGATATGGAGTAATTCTATGCAATGTGCAAACTTTACTCCCGAAACAACTTTGGTAAGCATATCAGCGGGATTCTCTTTTGTGTGAATTTTCTATAACTCGATGTCACCTTCATTAAGAATTTTCGAACAAAGTGAAACCTAACATCAAAATGTGCTTCATCCTTGCATGATATACCTAATTTTTTACCAAATAGATAGCACTCATACCATCACAATTGATCTTTAACAGACACTGATCAATCCCTAAGTCATCAAGCAACTCTTGAAGCCAAATTACCTTCTTTATAGCCTCTGTCATGGCCATATACTCAGCCTTCATAGTAGATAATGGGACAGTAAACTGTAGAATTGAGCGTCAGCTGACTGGTACTTGGGACAATGTAAAAACATATCCCGTTGTAGACCGACGTTTATCAAGGTCTCTAGTGTATTCAGATTTAACATATCCGATACACTTTTGCTTACCAGCAACATCCTTCTTTAATATCAAATCAATGTCTATGGTATCTTTAATGTACCGTAGAATCCACTTCACTACCTTACAATGACCCCTTTCATGATCGTGCATATATCTGCTAACTATTGAGATAGCTTGTGACAAGTCGGGCCTTGTACACACCATTGTATACATTAAACTATCAACTACGCTAGCATAGGGCACATGAGTCATACACTCACGTTTTTCAACCATAATAAGAGACATAGTAGCTTTAAACTTGAAATGAGGAGCTAATGGTGTACTTACAGAATTTGTATCATCGTTGATGTTGAACTTCTGAAGTACCTTCTTCAAATACCCCTTCTGTGTCAAGCTAACCTTGCCACTCTTTCAGTCTCGCTTAATCTCCATGCCTAGCACCATCTTTACTTCACCAAAATCTTTCATCTCGAATTCGGAAGATAAGTCTTTCTTTAATTTATAAATAGCAGATTTGCTTTTAGAAGCAATGAGCGTATCATCTACATACAAGAGTAGATAGATGTAATCTCTTTCAGGTAGCTTATTACAATATACACATGGGTCATAATAGTTTCGTGTGTACCTCTTCTCTCTTATGAAACTGTCGAAACGCTTTTACCACTGCCTTGGAGATTGCTTTAATTCATATATTGATTTCTTCAATTTGCATACCATGTTCTTCTTTCCTGCAGTTTTGAACCCACAGCTGAGACATGTACTACATCTCCTCTTCAAGATCGCTATGAAAAAGGCGATCTTCACATCGAGCTGATCAAGTTACAACTCGCTACCAATGCCAACAAAATCTGAATAAATGAGTATTTTACAACATGTGAGAATATCTCGTTATAGTTAGTGTCTTCTCGTTGAGCGTAGCCTTTAGCTACCAATCCGGCTTTGTTGCTTGCAGTATCACCATCTGAAGGTTCTTATTTCTTTGCAAATACCACTTACAACCATCACCTTCTTTCCCTTGGGCAACTCTGATAGTTTTCAAGTGCCATTCTTTTGTAAAGAACTCATCTCTTCTGCCATGGCATCCTTCCACATCTTGAACTCCGAACTAATATCAGCTTCCCTGTAAATAGACAGGATTGTCTCCTCAACGACTGGGAGAGTATAGTCCACGATCATGTTAGCAGTGAGCCAAACTGAGCTTACGTGGATTTCTCTGAGTTCTTCCAACTGCAATAGATTCTTGGACATTACCCATAATCTGTCCTTGATCCTCATCATTATCAGTATCCTGTTTGGCTACCTGATCATCTCCCTGTGTCACCGAGTGTGTGATCTCAAATAATACTAATCTTTCTAGATATGGTGAAGTAGCATCACTCTCCACCTGCTGCAATATCCTATTGGCCGTCAGGTGGCTCTCCACCTGCTGAGAATTTGTTGGCTTCACCATTGAAGCCTCATCAAACGTGACGTCTTTGCTCAAGATTAATTTTCTGTTCTTAGGATCCCAAATTTTGTAGCTTTTTAATTTTTTTCTGGAATCCTACGAACACACCTTTTCTCGCCTTTGGGTCCAACTTGTCTTCCTTGGCATGATAGTAGGCCAGATACCCAAATACCTATAGCGAATCATAATCCTGAGCAACTTTTCCTGACCAAACATCTAGAGGAGTTTTACCTTCTATTGCAGACAAAGGCAACTTGTTAACGAGATGGCAAGCATACGCCAATGCCTCAACCTAAAAAAATTCGATAGGCTAGTGTTGGATAATATGCAACGAACCTTCTCTAGCAAAGTCGTGTTCATCCTTTCAGCCATCCCGTTTTGTTGCGGTATTTCTCTTACTGTGAAGTGCATTTCTATGTCCTCATCGCGACATTGTTGTAGGCAAGGATCATTTGTATACCCTCCTCCATTGTCTGAACATAGTATCCTGATTTTTTTCTTTCCATTTTCTTCTCCATGTTCTTCTTCCAGTCCACAAATAACTCTAGGACTTCCCCTTTGTGCTTTACGGTATATACCCAACATCGCCTAAAGTAATCATCTATAATATACACAAAGTAATGATAACCTCCAATCCATACCGTCTTGGTAGGTCCCCAGACATCCGTGTGAACATAATCTAGAATCCCGTCGTTGCAATGAGTTGCGGTGCCAAGTCTCACCTTTGTCTTCTTTCTGATGATGCAATGTTCACAAAATTTCAATTTGTAGGTACCAGTACCTTTCAATAAACCTTACTTTGTAAGAGTTTGTAAAGACTTTTCTCTGGTATATCCGAGCGTCATATGCCAAAGTTGGATTCAATCATTATCTGAATTTGTAGAAGTCATCACTTACCCTGTAGCCATACTACCCTTCAAGTAGTAAAGATTATTGCATCAGACGCCCTTCAAAACAACCATGAGCCTTTAACAATCTTGAGAACTCCATCTCTAATAGATACTGCAAGACCCAATGCTTTCAAAGCACCAACAGAGATAAGATTTCTTTTCAGTTGAGGTACATACCTTACATCCTTCAATTCCCGCACCATCCCATAAAACATCTTGACCAAGACAGTACCTATCTATTTCATATGACATGGATGATCATCATCCATGACCATGGAACATCCATCTAGTTTCTTAAAACTAGAAAACTACTACCTGTTGGGACATACATGATAGGTAGATCCTGTATTAATCATCCACTCAGAATCACCTGAGTAACCTATGGTAGGAGTAGTGACTGAGAATGAAAATATTGATGAGTCTGACGATCCCCTGCCTATGAAGTACCAGCTTGTGTACTGATCACCTGTGCGAGTTTTGTCTCGGTCTTCGACTCCTTCTGCTTATATTTGATCATTGGACAATCAATTTTTCAGTGTCCTAACTCTTTGCAGAAGGCACACTGGTTCTTCTTCAGATCTCTGAACCCTGGTCTGGACTTTGATCTCCTATGAACGCTTTTGCCCTTCTAATTGGAACCTCTGCCTCTTACTACTAACGCCTCTGCTGATATACTACTGGAAGAAGATTGTTTATCCTTCCTCCTTACTTTATAATTTACAAGAGCAGCTGACACATCATTATAATTAAGTGATTGTTTCCCATTAATCAAGGTGAGAAGGAAGGTCTCATACTCTTCATCAGGAAGAGAATTCAAAAGAATTAATACCTTATCCTCCTCTTCGATATTCACATCCACATTAACCAAATCTGTAAGAAGTTTTGTGTAGTGATTTATGTGCTCAGTAATAGAGAGTCCCTTTTTTAACTAGAAGCGATAAAGTCTCCTCTTTAGAAGCAGTCGAGACTCGATATTCTTCATCATATATTTTTTCTCGAGAATCTCCTACATCTTCATTGCAGACGTCTCATATAGCACATGATACTTGATGTCTTGTATCAAACAAGACCTTATAAGACCACACCCCGTCCTATTCATCTTGTCCCAATCCTTTTTAGAAGTCTCCTCCAGCTCTTCTTTCAATCGTAGAGTGTCTTCAAGGTTTGATGTCATCAATGTATTCATCACCTTTCACATCTACATCCCAAAATTGTTCATGCCATCAAACTTTACCACATCGATCTTCATTGGATGTGGCTGCACGGCTTTCACGGTGGATTGACTTTCTCCGACCATCTTCTTAATAGATTTCTTAACACAATGCGGAAGACAATTAGTGAAAACAAAACCAAATAGGAAAGATAAGATCTTTACCTCCGAACGAAACTGCAGACAGTCTCCAAATTGATTTGCTCCGGTCGAACAAAAAACTCCCCGTCGAACCTGAAAAGCTCTGATACCACTTATTGGGAATCCAAGTAACAGAGAAGATGGGCACCAAAGAATAGGCACCAAGCGCACGAACAATTAAACAAAGTAAAGAAAGAGATAACACAAGATTTAATAAGGTTTGATAATTTGCCTACATACTCGGGGCAAGGGAAGAGAGTTCTTATTGAATCAATCAATTATATGTTACAAATATTGGGGACACTACCCCTTTTTATATAGCCAAGAAAATCACGAAGAAAAGAAAATCAAAAATACCTAATTCGGATCGGAAACGAATTTAAAATAAGATTTGGAAACAAGCCGCAACACCCAGATTAGTCGATTAGGAAATATCCTACTTTACTAATAACTCATATTAGTCAACTAGGGACTTGGCCTAGTTGAATAGTCTGTAATGAAACGATTTTTTAACTCTCTATTTGTATCATTAGTCGACTAGGCTAAATGCCTAATCGACTAGGTCCTGTTCCTCCTGTGCAATCCACCATTGATATGACTGATACCCCTCATATTTGACATTATTGATTGCATTAATTTTTGGCTAATCTTCAACATAGTTTAAAAAAATTTATCAATAAGATTTTACCCTCTCTCCCCACTGGAACAGTAGCAGATGCTGGCCTTAACAACAAATTGTTCCTGCTCCATAGAAACTAGTGTATAATGTGAATCTCAAGCCTATAATAGGTGAAGTTGTGATTTGTCATTTTTGTGAATAAGATTGAACACAAAACTATAGTCAGATTTTTAATTGAATGACAATAATCAGTCAAGCTAATCAAATGCTGAATTTTATAATTTAGAATGCATAATTAGGTGCATACTTGAGTTTCGGAAAATTTATGGCCTATGCGTTTCATGGATTCATATAACCCAAGTTGTAGCATACCAAATTAGAGAATATGTTGCGGTATCAAACTACTACTAACCTTGCAAAAGCAGACAATGGAGCCGAAGACAATTTCCGAAGAATCCAAACAAGGAAAAGATCGATAATAGAATGTTCTCCTTCACATTTCGCGACTGCACAATCTGCCCCAAGTTGTTATAAAATACACAAGCCCCATTGTCTCCCCGCACAAATACACCAGAAAAAACATTCAGAACTCTGCAGACCTTAGAAATGCCACACACCATACTCTTCAGTGTTGCCATCTTTATCTCTTTTATCTTCTGACTCAGTTATCTGTATGGAACTTCTCACTCTCACTATTTCTCGATTCTTCCATGATGTCACGTCTGCCACCAATCTAATCAATATCAACAAAATTGCAAGCGAAATCCTCGTGTTTCTCGATAGCGGGACTGCAGTTTCCATCACTGCGTACACACCAGTCACATTGCCAAAACAAGCAAGCATAAAAATCTTGTTCTGCCCATTCTCCAGACTTGCTCCAGCTCAGTAAGTACCAGTGCTGACACCAAAGCGAACGACATAATGCAAAACAAATATACACTTCTTTTGCCGAAATCGGGGCCAAGGACTCTTCAGTCATAGCAATGTAGATCTTCGCACACAGACTGGCATAACTAGTAGCTAGCGTAATGACAACTACGTAATCGTTGTTAGTATTTTGAGCGTCTCATATTCATTGGAGAGAATTCAAGTTCAGGTAAAGGTGTTACAAGCTTCAAAGATCAAGCACGAATGTGTACAGGATTTGTGCATGTTATAAGTTAACGTACAGGTCTTATTAGTCGACTTATGTTTTAGCCTAGTCGACTTATACTTGAGTATAGTCGACTAGTACTTGCCAATAAAGAGTTGGGTTCTCAGATTTTGTCAGAGTAGTCGATTAATAGTTGAGTACAGTCGACTTATACTAGGGTCTAGTTGACTAATATCGGATTTGACAGTTTTTTCTGGTTCTGTTACCTGTTTGGTTTGGATTCAAATTTTCTTTTTTCTCTAAGAACATGCTGATTGTACTGTTAAAGTTTAGGTTAGATAAGGATCTTCCTAGGGCCTATATAAACCTGTCGGGTGTGGCTTTTTGAAGGCAAGCCAGGAGAAGTCAAGTTTATAAGAGATTTCCGCTATTGAGAGTTGTGTGAGAGAGATATTCTTGTAACTCTTGTATTTTCTTCTCTGTTTTCAATAAAATTTCTCTCCTCCTCCCCATGGATGTAGGCACTCTTGCTGAACTACGTTAAATCCAGTGTTCTTTAGTTATGTAATGATTTATCTCGATTGCTTACTAGTGGTAGATTTTCTACGCTTTCGCTGCCGAGCTTTCAACACAGTGTCACTCTTGTTGTATCGGCATTGATATCAACAATTGGTATCAGAGCGATGGCTACCAAGACGACCATGATAACCAAGTTCGAGATGAAAAAATTTGATAGGAAGTCTAACTTCTTGTGGTGAAAGATGTAAGTAATGTCGTAGCTCGTGAGGGGGGCACACATAAGAATATCTTGCTACTGTATTAATCCATCACATGCTGTTTCAAGCTAGTACTTGAAGCAGGAGGTAGTGCCAATAAGAAAATGTTGCAATTTTGCTTGCTAGGATGAGGAATTGGACACTGTAGCTGATGAATCCGATGGTCGAACTGATCGTCGAACCAATCGTGAGGACTGACCATAAAGGGAGGAGGTTGGTTGCAATGCCGAAGCACCACCCGAAGAGCATGCCAATATCAGAGGCGATGGCGAGATTGTTGAGCCAGAGTTGGGTGGTGCCGAGGCGGGACCTGAGGTGCGAGGAGTAGGCCGAGAAGTCGGTATTAGTGCCACTAATGGCTGGAGCTAATGATGGCAACCTGGGCCAGCCATGGGAGAATGCATATGTTGGTGTTGTTTGTGTGAGTGCAACACACACACACACACACACACACACACACACACACACACACACACACACGTCATGTTGACATGATACATATATTGATATTGGTTTGTTTTTGTTGTAGCATGGAAACTTTTATTATAAAGTTGTATCTTGTAGGCAACATATGTCGTTGATGTGATATTAAAAGTTTTGTGTTTTTTCTAGTACTAGATGTATGGGATGGTTATAATTACCTATTGTATTAAATTTCATTGTGTTTTTTTAATAAAATGAACGACTGTATTTGCAGTATTATTATTAAACAACACAAAGTTCACTGGATATCATATTAAAGTTAAAAAACATTATAGAGGACAAAGATCAAAATTCAAAACACCTCGCTACATAAAGCTACTCTATGTTGCCTACCAACAAAAGAGCTTGCTAGATCTCATACACACGGATGTGTGTGGGCCCTCGCCAGTAGCATCTATTGGGGGTGGTAGGTACTATATTACTTTCATAAATGATTTCTCCAGGAAAGTTTGAGTATACTTCTTGAAGAAGAAATTGAAAGTATTTCAGAAGTTTAAGAAGTGAAAAGCTATAGTGGAATATTAGACAGGGCGAAAAGTGAAAATCTTGAGGTCCGACAACAGAGACAAGTATACCTTCAAAGAATTCAAAGATTACTTAGCAAGTAAGGATATTGAACACTAGCTAAGTATTCCAGGGCGACTAGAATAGAACGGATAGTAGAGCCATGAATCGGATACTTACAGAATGTACCCACAATATCAGATTATAGGCTGACATATCAGAAAGATTTTGAGCAGAGGCGATGAATCATGCGAATCATCTAGTAAACAAGTTACCATCAATAGCTATTGATCTTCAGATCCCAAAGGAGATATGCTGAGGAGAGTCTGTGGATTATTCAACGTTACAGATTTTAGTTGCCTGGCATATAGTTTGATTGATAGTCAGAAAACGAACAAGCTGGAGTCCAAGTCTAAGAAGTGTATCTTCATTGGGTTCAACAAAGGAGTCAAAAGTTTCAGACTTTGGGATCCCAAGACAAAGAGCTCCTTTACCAGCAGAGATGTGGTCTTTGATAAAGAATCAATGTTGTAAGAAAAGTCAGAGACAGAGGATAAAGCGCAAGGTGAAGCTTCAGATAGTTTAGTAGACACTCAGAAAAAGGGTGTTGAGTTCTCAAAGAGCCCTAAAAGGTCTGACAGGTTAGAAGAGAACTCTTCAGATTCAGATGGAGATAATGAGGAGGTTACTCAAGAGCAACCTAGACAGTTAAGGCAGTCAGTCAAACTTATAGTGCCAACAACAAGGTATGGCTGGAAAGATGATCATGTCTCATTCGCATTAGTAATAGAAACAAGTGACCCTAGTAGTTACAGGGAGGTGATCGAGACAGATGAATGGCAAGTGGATTACGGTCTTGAAGCAGGAGATGTAGTTTTTAGATAGAAACCAAACATGGAATTAGTCGATCTTTCGAAGGACTCCAAGGAAATAGGTTACAGATGAGTCTTTCGTAAGAAGAACAATGAGCAGTATAAGGCAAAGTTAGCTGCCAAGGGATATGCTCAGAAGAAGGGTATTGACTACAATGAGATCTTCTCTCCTATAGTCAAGCATACTCTATTCAGATGTTATTGGCGGTAGTAGCTCAGTTTGATCTAAAGTTGGAACAGTTGAATGTCAAAATAGCATTTTTGTACAGTGAGCTAGAGGAGAAGATATACATAAAGCAACCTGAAGGTTATAACCAGGAAGGTCAAGAAAATAAGCTTTGTCTTCTAAATAAGTCCCTCTATGGACTTAAATAGTCTACCAGGTAGTGGTATAAATGGTTCGACTCTTTCATGATCAAGGCCATATGCAACCGATGTGAGTATAACAATTGTGTCTATTTCAAGTAGAATGATGATCAGACATATTTGTTGTTATATGTGGATGATATGCTGATTGCTACAAGAAACAAGACACATGTTTGGAAGCTTACAACTTAGCTCAAGTAGGAATTTGACATGAGAAATTTGAGAGAAGCTAAGAAGATTTTAGGTATGAAGACCACTCGAGACAGAGACTTAGCAGACTTTGGCTATCCCAAGAGAACTACATTCTTAAGGTGTTGGACAGATTCAACATGGCAGAAGCTAGACTAGTCACTACTCTTTGGCAAGTCACTTTAAATTATCCTCCAAGCAATATCAACAATTACCGGGAGAGGAGGATGAGATATCTCAGGTACCTGTGATGGAATTACTCATGTATACTATAGGCTGCACTAGACCTGACTTAGCCTATGCAGTTAGTACAGTAAGTTGGTTCATGTCAAATCCAGGAAAGCAACATTGGAAAGCAGTGAAGTGAGTGCTACGATATCTGTGAGAGATTGCGAGACTAGGCTTGGTGTTTCAGAGATTGAAATGTTGAATCCAAGGGTATTACAAGACTATGTTGATGCAGATTATGTAGAAGATCTTGATCAGCGAAGTCTTGATGGGCTATGTGTTCATAGTAGCTGAGTGCGTCATTAGTTGGAAGGCAGAGTTACAAGATATAGTTGCTCTTTCAATAACAGAGGAGGAGTACAGTATCATACATGATTCAGTTCAGAGAGGCATCAAAGGAAGCTTTGTGGTTAAGAGAGATGGTTAAGACGTTCAGTATCATACATGAGTTTGGGTTCATTGTGACAGTCAGAGTGCGATTCATCTCGTTAAGGATCACATGTATCACAAGTGGACGAAGCACACTGATGTGAGGTATCACAAGATACGTCAGTGGGTCGTGGATAATAAGGTAGTCGATTTGGTAAAGATCAGCACAAAAAAGAATCTAGTGGATATGATGACGAAGACCATCCTAGTGAAGAAGTTCAGAGCATCTCTAAACTTCATCAAGGCCTTCAAAGGTAAAGTGGAGAATGGGCTCTTGGGAGGAAGTCATGTGAAGTCACAAAACGGGAAAAGAAAGCAAGGCGAATGAAACAGAGGACAATTTTTACAAAGGGACATATAAATCAAGGTGAAAATTGTTAGTATTTGAGTGTCTCATATTCATTGGAGAAGAATTCATGTTTAGGTGGAGGTATTACAAGCTTAACAGATCAAGTACGGACATGTACATATTTTATGCATGTTGATTAGTTGACTAATAGATGTTATTAGTATACTAGGCTCTAGACTAGTCAATTAATACTTGGGTGTAGTCAACTAGGCCCTGCAAATAGAGAGTTGGGTTCTCGTATTGTGTTACAGTAGTCAACTAATTATTTGGTATAGTTGACTAATACTTGGTATTAGTCGACTACTACTTGGCCCTAATCGACTAATGTCGGGATCTAACCATTTTCTTTTACAATTTTGTTTCCAGTTTGGATTGGATTCGGGTTTTCTTTTTTCTCTGAGGCTGTGTTGATTGGGTTGTTGAAGTTTGAGTTGGATTAGGATCATCCTAGGTTGTAATATCCTTGTTTAAAGTACTGTATTTTTAAAATTTTCTATGCAATTATTAACTTTTAGTATACTTTTATTTTATTGACTTGATTTATAGTTATTATCATTATTAAATATACAAATTATTTTTAAGATGGTAAATGGTATTTTG
The DNA here is from genome assembly GCA_038442645.1 of Agave tequilana. Lineage (NCBI taxonomy): Eukaryota > Viridiplantae > Streptophyta > Magnoliopsida > Asparagales > Asparagaceae > Agave > Agave tequilana. The sequence goes on from JAVJIF010020641.1 coordinate 56,742, forward strand.
GCTTTATATATTATTACCATTATTTCTTACCAATATTTTTAGTCACTTATTACTATTATTTCTAATATTATTTTTATTATTAACTGATATTATTAGTGATAGTTATTATTACTATTATTATTCTTCCATTATGATTATTATTTATTGTTATTACTATTAGTGTTATTATTAATAATATAGGTATTTATTAATTATTATTAATGTTACTATTATTTTATTTATTTATTTTAATATTAGTATAAATAATAGTGATAGTGGTAGCTGTTAATTATCATCTCTATTATTATTGTTATTATTAATTATTATTGTTGTTAATTAATATAGTATTGATATTAGATGTTGTTAATTATTATTGTTAATTACTATTATTAGTAATGGTTGTTTTCTTATGATTATAATTATTGTTATTAGTATTGTTAATTATTATTATTAATTTTTATTATTATTACTACTTATTATTATTATGTAGTGTTATTTATATTCATTGTGTTCTTTTATCCCTAGACCCCGACATATTACCCATTACCCTTTAATCCGTATACCCAAGTCTATACCCATACCCATAATCAAACCCACCAACCTATACCCAATAACAACCCAATATCATCTTCTATATAATCCCTCCATCTAAACCCTAACTCTAATCTAAATTTTGACCCAATCCCTAATCTCATCATCCCCTTCTCTTCACAAGCCACCACCCGGCACCCCCTTGGCCGGATCTCTTCCCCTTTGCACTTACTGAGACCCCTTTCGCAACTCACCACTGTGCACGCATTGCCGCAAGCACCACTACCCCATGACATCCACCGTGCTCCTTCACCTCCAGCCACCGTTGCAAGCAACCTTGACACCCCAAGCCCAGGCCATGTAGTTTGTCATCTCCTGTGCAACCGGGCTCCCTTCCTTGGCTGCAACAACTCCCATAGCCCACGGCAGAACCCTCCTTGATGGCTGCCGCATTCCCTCCCTTGGACTGGTGCACACCTCCTTCCAGCGTGAGCTCCCACAGCGCCTAACTCCTCCCTCATGGCCACCAACAGCCTAGGCCTCATCCATGGCTACCTCCTTCCCTACCGTGGCCATCACCAACCAGCAACACATCTCCGAGATGTTTTTCGGCGAGCCACACCATCTTCTTGTTCAGCCCATGGCCCTGGCGCGCACGTTTCTCAGCCCCTTACCATTGGCTTGAGTCCTCTCCCTCGCAGCCGAAACTAGCGCCTTCACCCTTGCACGAACTCCTCCAGCCCCATGGCCTTCTCCTACTTTCCTCTCCTCCTTGGCTCCCCCTTTGGATGGCCTACACCTGTGCCCTCCCCATGTTCACACGATAACAACCAACCATCATCATCATGGATGTCCACTCCTCACTCCATGGCCATTGTCCCCTTTCCTCGTTACCGTCGGGACCCGCCGGAGCCTGATTTCCTCCGTTGGCGAGCGCGAAGTCACTCCACTCTTCTCTGGTATTCCATCGACATCCTCCGCAGCCTCCACCTCCTCCGCTAGAGCCTCTGTCGGCACGCCGCAAGTCACCCCATTGCGTGAGTCTTTCCTTCTTCTCTCCCTCTCTTTAATTTATAAGGTGTGCATGCATTATTTGTGATTAGGTGTGTGCATGAGAATGCATGGTATATATGTATGTTGTATGGGAATGTGTTGTGCATGTGTATTAAAGTGTGCATAAGTGTGTGTGTGGTGTGTGTGTGTGTGTAAGAGTGTATGTATATATATTATAGTTATACATGTATGCATGTATGTATAGTATTGTGTATACGTGTACATGTGGGTGTACATATATATATATGTGTATGCATGTGTATTGATGTACATGTGTGTATTAATTCTCCTTCCTCGCTGTGTGTTTCGTTGCATGTTACAGCATTTCAGACCCGCTTGTGAGATCTGAACCGGTAACTAGAGACTCGGACCCGATCCAGATTCGTTTTCACCGTGAAGCCGATACACCGGTGATTCGAAGACCGATTCATGGAATGATTTGGATATTCCTACCGGTTCGTGTAGTGGAGACGAGACGATGATTCGGTTCCAAAATCGCATCATTTCATGTGAGTGTTTGCTCTTATATTATTTTCCTTATTTATCGTTTTCTGTGTCATTATATGTTACCTGTATCATTTCATGTGACTGCAGACATATTTTACCAGTATTATTACCCGTATCACTTCATGAAACATCAGAGAACATTTACCGTATTTATTTGGTTGATATGAATACTTATTGACGTCATTTTATGTGATGGTTGGTTGCCTCTACGGGTTCAGGACTAGTTATGGTTTATTCTAGACTGTTACTCAATTTGATCTATTGATTGACTAGACTAGCTCGTGTTTGAGGTCAAATAACATATTGATCTATTTTTATGTTGGACTATCAGACATGAATTTTTATACCTCATTAGAGTTTAGATCTATCACAGACGATTGGTTAGAGATAATCTTGATGTTAATATATATGTGGGCTTCATATTTTAATACTGAGACATTAGAGATCTATTACTTTATGTGTAATCGTGATATAGATTAGTATGGCTTTCAGTTGATCTTGAGTATGAATACCTTATGTGAGTTATTTATCAGATCTGTATTTGAAATAAATAAGATGGGGATTCATTTTGTGCTTTGAGAGTGAATTGTATATGATGTTACTTATTTAAGAGACAGGTTTTTTTGGTGTATGAATTTTTACATGAACTTATTCCGAGTTAAGATTTTCACTCTTTTATTGGATTTTGATCAATGTTCTGATGAGATTGATTTAGTTAGAAATTATAATTTGAGTATTCCTGACTTTACCCTTGATTATACTGTATCGATGATCTTTTGCTGCTGAGTATCAGATGTAAACTACTTTAGATCATATATTATTCGAGGGTGTTCTACTCCTTAATTATGATTCGGTATCTGTAAATTAAGTTGATCTCGAGGATAATCAATAAACTACTTCTCAAGATTGGTTCTTGATTTATACGGTTAAAAAGATAGAGTTATTGTGTGATTGATTTCGTTGGAATCAGTGATCTTGTACTTCAGAGTTGATAGCAGTTATTTATTTGATCTCGGTTATTGGTGATTAGAGAATTTGAACAAATTGGTAGCGATAAGAGAACTGGTTATTGGATTTGTGATTTACAGTACCTGATACTCTGTTACAGACTTAGCACTTGATGTTCATGATGACTATTGAGATTATGAGTTGGCGATTCATTAGTGTTACATCCAGTATATGTAGATGAGATTTTGATCAATTATATATGAGATTGTACATTGACTAGAGGGGCATGACTGTTACTCTATAAATTCATGTTATTGAAAGTTATTGGAAAAGGATTGTTTGACTGTAACACCTTGTACAATCCTATTATTCATCGTATACACGGTTACTGATATTATTTGCTGTCCTGATTATTGTTCACTGAGTATACGATTACTATTGACTATTATACTGTACTGTTACTGTCACTATATCATCCCGGTATTCTAAGTAAAATGATCTTGATTGTTTAACTTAATTAAATAATAATGTAAATGGACAACTTACAGTGAGATTGGGGAAATTGATGGAGGAGACAACGTCTGTATTTGGGTGGACCTAGGATACAGATTGTGCAGCCGATTTATGGTTCCACTGCAAGGTTCCGGGGATGACTGACATCCCATATGTTTATTGTCCCACAGTGTTACTGTGAGTATTGTGTCACAGTGATACTGTGAGTACTGTTACTGTTACTGACTACCTAGCTGCAGGGCCTGCTTCAGCGCCAGGCATCTGAGCCGTGGTCCCGGATATGTACAGGACCCAGTTAAAGCATGAACAATGTCTCAACCGATCATTTCAATAATTTAGGACTCTGATTGACAAGTGTAGTAGGTGTAGTATGAGATGCGTCTATTACAATTGACAATTGGTGTTCGCTGACATAATTAATATTGATAAACTGTTATTATGTACTATAATTGACTGTACTCGCCTGATTGAACTCATATAAGTTATGATAGACATATGATTGTACACATGACCGAATTGTATACCAGACTAGTGACATATGGTAGGTTACACATCTTGACATCAGTTGTTTGTTTATAATTGTATTAGTTGTCTTTTATCTGTAACTTATTCATGTTATTATTATTCAGCTATCTTTTATTTTCAGCTTTAGACTTATTGTTATCTTGTACACACTGTTTATATGCACGAGCACTTCTCTTTTCTTATACACTCATTAGGTCGCTTCTGACGATCCTGGATTTGCACGTCCAGATATTGGACGCTTTATTATATTGTTCAAATGTTCGTTGAGCTCGTACGCTTTGTGAGGATCTGGAGTTCTCTCTTCTTGATTATCGATATTCCTGCTCTTTTATTCATGTTATTTCTTAATTTTCGCTGTATCATTATCAATCATTTTCTGTTTCTTATTCATATGTTTTCATGTGTGGATGCTTATATGTGATATTGCATTGATATTGATTAATCGTAATAGATTTTTATAGTTTATTCAGGTTACTTTAGGCTTAGCGTGTGTACGTGGGGTATTTTCCTCGCATATATACGTCGCTGACTCTCGTCGCGACTCCGTTTCCACGTATTTTGGGAAGCGGGGCGTGACATAGGTCCTATATAAACCCCTTGGGTTGGCCTTTTAAAGGCATGTCAAGGAAAGTCAAGAGAAATTAAGATTTTCACCATTGAGAGTTGTGAAATAGAGATGTTGTTTGTAAAATTTGAGGGTAATACCTAGTTTTTTGAGTGTCTCATATTTATTGGAGAAGAATTCAGATTCAAGTGGAGGTGTCACAAGCTTCAGAGATCAAGCATGAACATGTACATGCTTTGTGCATATTGATTAGTCAACTAATATATCTTAGTAGTCGACTAGGCTCTAAGGTAGTCAACTAATACATGAGTGTAGTCGACTAGGCCTTGCAACCGAGAGTTGGGTTCTCGACTTGTGTTATAGTTGTCACGCCCCACTTCCTAAATACGCTGGAGCGAAGACGTGACGCGAGTCGATGACGCATATACGCATGGAAAATACTCACGTAGCTAAGGCAGAAGTAACCCGAAACAAGTTATAAATTTAAACTATAATGGTAATATTATATAAAGCATATGACCATTTACTATCTTAAAAATAATTTGTATATTTAATAATAATAACTAAAAATCAAGTCAATAAAATAAAAGTATAATTAAAATTAATAAATACATAGAAAGTTTTAAAAATACAGTATTTTAAACTAGCGATATTAAATTCTACTCATCTTACAAGAATTTTGTCCGCGAAATTTCCATAAGGCAGGAATGGTAAAAACAATCAAAATCAAGAAAGAAAATAAAGCTTCTACATTGCCAGTCTGGAACATCACGATTCCGCTGCGCTACTCTAACTTCTGCTACCGATTTCAGCATATAGTAACAAGTCTCAAGAGACAGAATCAGAAGAAATAGAATAGAAAAGAAGGATGAAAAATCAAGATGGAAATCTGATAACTCTAGAAGAAGAGTAAAAATCAGGGACAAAAGATCAAAGATATGAATTTCTAAAGGGAAGATGATCAATTCAAAATGGAGTCAATATCATAATGGATAGTATATGTATATTGCACTGTAACTATAACTTATCTCAAGTTATTGGTAAGGTCTAAATCTTCTTGCGAATATCAAAGCTAAAAGTCAATATCGCAAGTTGAAAACCTAGGCTCTGATACCAATAAAACCCTGTCACGCTCCGCTTCTCAAATATACTGGAGCAGAGATGTGATGCGAGTCGGCGAAGCATATAAGTATCCACGCATAATATCATATAAATAAAGAACTGAAATAAAGACTGAATCTGATATATATCGAGAATCAGGAAATAACAGGAAGACAAGAGAGATAAGAATATTGGAACCAAAAGAGAGAAACTCCAGCTCCTCGCAAAGCGTACGGTCTCAACGAACACCTGAACAATATAAGAATGCATCTAATATCTGGATGTATAAATTCAGAATCGTCAGAAAGCGATTCAGTGAGTGTGTATGAAAAGGAGAAGTGCTCGTACATATAAACAATGTGCACAGAATAATAACAAGATAAACTGCAGACATAAGATAGCTAAATAACATGATAAGCAGATAATTAAAGGATAACTGAATAACAACATGTATGTAGATAAAAAGGTAACTATTATAACTATAAACAAACAGCTGATGTCAAGATGTGTAACCTAGTATATGTCATTAGTCTGGTTGATTGTTATTGACCTAACTAATGTACTACTTAGCTGTGTCCCATACCACAACTGTTTTTTCACATATCAAAAAAGTTATCGTTGTTGTAACTGCTTGCCAATATAGTGCATATATTTTGGAAGGGTACCGTGCATGCCCGGTACCACAATTTAACACCCCTGGCGCTGAATCAGGACAGGCCGCAAGGCTCTAATAACTATGACCATAGCCCCACACGAAAAGACAACTAGCATGGCGCCGTAATTCGGGCATAGCCCTGACAACTGAAAACTGAATAACTAGATAGCCAGTACTACCTTGGTTCTCCATATTTGAAACCCACAATTCGGTACCATAATAAATTCTTCCAAAATACACAATATGCATCATCAGGCAATTACCCATATTCCCCATGTTATGGTGTCTTTTTATTAACAAGAAACAATATAAGTTATTATTAAGAGTAACTGATATCTCAAACAACTAGTGATGTCAACAATAGCTGATCATCTGACAACTGACAACTAATATCTGACAACTGAGTAGCGGACAACTAATATCTGACATCTGAAATAGGATATTGGAGATATAGCCACTAGCACAATGGTGTCACTAATAACTGTTAACTGATACAGATATCTACGAACTCCTGTAAACTCTGAACACATAATATGATCACCAACAAATAATCTCACCAATAACTGATAAAATGAGGACTGCTATAATTCTGAAGTATAAGATCACTGATATCGACTAGATCATTATCACAATAACTCAATCTCTATTTACTGAAGTAATCAATAACTAAACTTGAAGCACATGGTATATCCTCAAGACCAACTAGGTCGAACATACCGAAATCATATCTAAAGAAGAAACATCCTCAAACAACTACAATCTAGAATGGTTTATATCTGACACTCAATATCCTTAAGCTCATCTATACTCCGATAATCTAATAATCATTGAATAGATTCGAAACTACTTACAACTAATAATCCAACATAATCAATCATATCTAAGTACTGATCAAGATCTAATGAAAGAAATATAAATCTCATATTAACTCTAACTCTCACTAAGTCTGTATATAAGTCCAAGTGTCAAGAAGATCGGTCTCTGATAAGGTGATATTCTAACTAAACCATCCTCAAGATCTAAATGAGTTTCCATCTGAATTATCATAAAATAAATATCTATTAATTGTCTTTACATGAAATATACACTTTAACCATAGTCACGAACCAATCATCTCAAGTTCAATCAAATTACAGTCCAAATTCCTTTACATTTAGTCCGAATTCAAAACGGTTACACATGAAATGATATAAGTTTAAAATCTCGATATCCAAATACAAGGTCTATATACATCTGATGCTCAAATATACACTAATTTAGTCAATTAATAGATCAAATTCAGTTACGGTCTAAGGTCTTCCAATATTAGGCCAAGTCAACAGTAACAAACTACCAACACATGAAATGACCCTGATACAAGCTCATATCAACTACATAAATAAAGTGAATAATCATTGATATCTCATGAAGTGATACAAGTAATCAAACTGATAAAATATAATAGAAAGTCACATGAAATGATAAGAGTAACATGTAAACGCACACCGACAATGGTAAATACACAAAAACAAGTACTCACATGAAATGACGCAGTTTCAGAACCGAATCGACGTCTGGTCATCATTGTACGAACATGTACTGATCTATGGATCATCCCATAGATCGGTTTTCAAATCACCATTGTATTAGGTCCATAACGGGCATAGCTCTGAATCTTCCTTTACCAAGTTCGGATCGCACGAACGAGTCTGAAACGCTGCAGCATGCAAACGAATACATATGGGCACATGTATACATAAATACACATGTATACACCCATATACAAACACAATACATACATGTATACCCATACATACATACATATATACTATATATACACACTCTAACACATTTCATGCAAACACATAAATATTCACACAACACTCACATGCACTCACGCACCTACACACATACTATACATTTAATTAAAAACACACACACTAACACATTAATATCCCACATATTAAAAACATGCATGCACACACAAGTTTGTAACACACATACATGTAACAGAGAAGAGAAAATAGAGGACTCACAGCCATGGGTTAAGCATGCTCCGAGGTTTGCCGGAGATGATGGCGGAAGGCGCAGAGGGGCGATGGCATGCTGGAGTGCCCGCGGAGAAAGTCGGGCTGCCGGAGTACCTCACGGAGCTCGCCGAGGCGATGCTTGGCCGACCAAAGAGGGGCTGTGCTCGGGGTGTTGTGTTACAGATCTTAGTTGGCGGAATGCAGATGTAAAATTGCTTCACCATTTACACGATTGGCACAATATGAACCAATGGAAAACCAACAACTATTTTTGAATCCAACTCCAACTTGATGGAGCCCAGCATGTTGGTGTGGCCTGGTGGAGATGAGAGATGGCAGCGCGCGCGGGGGTGAGTCTGGCCCGTGCTTGGACATGCGGTGTGTATCGCTGTTGGTGGAGGAAAGTCACAGGAGGCGGTTGCATGAGAGGGGATGCAACATGGAGATCCCAGCCCGGGTAGTGGCATCGACCATGAAGAAGAGGGGGTTGGATCTCACCAACCATGGAGGGAAGGTGGACAGTGGAGCATAGAGGCGGAGGCCAGCACATGGCGAGATGGGTAGATGAGAAGGGATGGAGTTCAACAAGGAGATATGGCCATGGTAATGTTGGCGTGGGGAGGTCTGCCGGCCATGTAGAGGGTGCTCCGGCTATGGTGAGATGGCCTGGGAGGTGCTCACGCATAGAAGTGGGAGGAGGTGGCCGTGGTTCACGGCTCTAGCGGAGATTAACGCGGAGAGGACAACTGTAACGCCCCGCTCCCAAGGATACGGAGACGTTATGGCGACGTACATACGCGAGGTGAAAACACACTCACGCGTACGTTGAGCCTCAGTATAGGACATAGTTTCCATATACACAAGAGTTCCAGCAAGAAATAAGTACAAGAATACCTGCAGAAAGGGGGGACCGCCGCCGGCGGGCTGCCTTGCCGCTGGCCAGCGGGGCTGGCCGGCCACGGCATGCGCAGCAGCAGCACTGCTGCTGCTGCTCCTCCTCTTTTCCCTTTGTGGGTTTGGGTTAGAACCCAAACCCATTAACCACTCTTGGGTTTATATTGAAACCCGTTAACCCTTTAACCCATTACTTAAGTGACGGGTTTGGGTTTGGATCTAAACCCGACCCGTTAACAGCCCAAACCCGCTTCGAAACCCAATAAAGGTAATATTCCAGAAAACCCCCTACTACATTTTATTAATTGCATTTGAAATATGTTTATTACATATTTAACCTATTTCTATTACTGTTAGTATTCGGGCGATATCTGGAGCATCCGGACTACTATTTGGACGATTCTGGATCCGTTGCGATCGTGAGAAAGAGAGCTACCTTCCCATGGCTAGTTTGTGAGTGTTTTTATTTTATAAATTATATTTTTATCATATCAATCCTGACTGCTCTTCAAACACGCTAATCCTTCTTTATCAGTAACTACAAATTGAGTAACTAAAAGACGTTGGTTGTTACACTGGATGTCTATTATGTCATGTTCATGTACCACTGACATCCGGACCACTAGTTCACCATATTCTTGAACATTATCATTTCAGGTATTGTATCACAGTTAGATAACTATCGTTACATGTATACTGCTCCACAGATACTCTATGACACTACACTGTCACTCGACATGAGTGCTAGACCCCGTTATTTCATGCACTGGTATCCTGGACTTGGTATTACATTATTCACTGACCACTGTTATTACATGTACTAGTGATATACAGATCTGTTACACGGATTATTGCTACACATATATGTTTCACTGGTACACGGATATACCAATTCACGGACTACCGTATGTCATATTATTGTTATCATCATTACATGTTATGTCATGTTTACACATCACTGTTACACAGGCATGTATTGTTGCTATATTCTTGTCATATGGATCCCCGTTCATATTACATGTATTATTGTTCCACGTTATCCCCGTATTCCTGTTATATGATTGTTTCCTGTTACTGATATGGATATTCCCGTTACTGGACATGAGAGCTGTTAATATGCGATATGTGGATCCCACATCTATTGTTCCCGTTTCCCGTTATATTGTTCCCGTTTCCCATTATATTGTTCTATGCTATCAACAGAGCTCAGGTCCTGTTCTCATGTTGCCTGTATCATGTACTGTATTTGTTCTTGTTACATTGTATACTTGACATATCATATCAAACTTCGGTATGGGGGAGACTTGACAGTTGACTAGATCTTATCGGGTGGATGTACTGGATCCATATTGCTCTCCCACTGCAGGGGATGGTAGTGCTACCTACCGATTGTATAGCTCCATGAGCTCCCGTTACTTGATTATTGTTCCCCTCTTAGCGGAGGGCCCTGGTCTCAGCAGCCAGGGTTTGTTTAAGGCCGTGATCCCGGGTATGCACGGGATACACCTACCCGATAAGAACTCCTCGACCATGGGTTTCCAATTAACATAATAAAACTGTATACACAATAGTGATGTCGGGAACACTTGTTATTTGGTCACTCTCTCGTTTGGATAATGGTACCCGTAGGCCATGTCCAGATGGGTTCGACTGGAGTGCGGGCTCCAGTATGAACTGCCAGTGGTATGGGACACTAGAAGAGATTGATTAAAATACCGGGTGGTACTGATTGCTACTTTTGTATAAATATCATGACTTACCTGATACGTGTATACTCTTATTTAGTTGTACTTGTTACTGTTCCTGATAATTTATACGCTATCATGTTACATGTGTACTTTGTTACTTTACCTGGTACATGTTACACTTTCTGCGGTGGCATACTACTCATGTACATGTATAATCTGCATCACATATATTCTATTTTCTGTATACCTTACAGACATCATTACTGTATATGCACAACACCGTATTATGGTTATCTTACATATTGCCCATCTGCATGTTCACTTCTATCATGTCACCACTATACAACAGGTTATCTTACATATTGCCCATCTGCATGTTCACTTCTATCACGTCACCACTATACAACAGTATAAATTGTATTAAACTAGAGACTACTGTGGACATGACCCGATGAGAACATGCTAGTTAATGATGGTATTAAAATATGTCATTGTTATATTTTTACATATTATTAAAGTTCTATTATATGGTATCACTAGTACATAAACATGTATTATATATTATTATCGTGCTTGTATTACTATTGTATCTATTACTGCCTCCTTCATTTTACCACTCACTAGGTCGCTTTCTGACGACCCTGGGTTTGCGTGCCCAGGTTGGAGATCCGAGTTACCGTATCATCAGATAGTGCCTTGGCGTCACATAGGAGATTCCTCATCGAGATTATTCATAGGTATCTTAGTGATTTCTTTCTGTTATCTTATTTATCCCTGTTTTTAATCTGTCATGATCCCTAACCCCTTTCTGCAGGTATTCTTGTACTTATTTCTTGCTGGAACTCTTGTGTATATGGAGACTATGTCCTGTACTGAGGCTCAACGTACGCGTGAGTGTGTTTTCACCTCGCGTATGTACGTCGCCATAACGTCTCCGTATCTTTGGGAGCGGGGCGTTACAACAACAGAGCTTGGAGGTTGCAACAGGCTCCGATGTGAGATTCGCGGGTGCCGACGGCAGCAAGGGGAGGGAGAAGAAAGTGAAGAAGAGGAGGCGACTGTAGATGGGGTAGAAGAAAAAGATTAGGTTAATTAAGGATTTATGTTTGATCTGGTAGTTAAGATATGATATAGATTAGTTAGTATAGGATTTGGTTTAATAGGTAATGGATATGGGCCTAAGGTAATGGGTAAAGGGGTTGGATTTCGGGTTTATAGGTTATTGGGTCCAATGAGTAATGGGATCATGGAAATGAATAGAAAATAATAAAGATAGTAATAATAAGAATAATAATAATACAAGGTAATAATAATAAAAAGAACAACAACAACAAAGATAATAATATCTAAATGAGAATATTATATAATACTTGGTAACAATACTATCTATAATAATAAATAAAATAATAATAATATTAACAACATGATTAGCATAATTAATAATAATAACAATATTAATATCAATAATTACAATAATAATATTAACACAAATAATAGTAACACTAATAATAATAATAACAACTACTAATTATTTTAATTAATAATAATAACTACAATAATATTAACAACAATAATAGTAGCACTAAATAAAAATAAATAATTATCATAATGAATTAATAATAGAATTAACTACTACCACAACCAATATTAATACAACTATTAAAATAAATAAATAAAATAATACTAACACTAATAATAATTTATAATAACCATAATAACAACATTTACAATATTAATAATAATAACACTAATAGTAATAACAATAAATAATAATATAATGGAAGAATAATAATAGTAATAAGTACCACTAATAATATCAGTTAATAATAAGAATAATATTAGAAATAATAATAATAAGGAACTAAAAATATTAATAGAAAATAATGGTAATATTATATAAAGCCAGATTACCATTTACTATCTTAAAATAATTTGTATATTTAATAATAATAATAACTAAAAATCAAGTCAATAAAATAAAAGTATGCTAAAAATTAATAAATACGTAGAAGTTTTAAAAATACAGTATTTTAAAGTAGGGATATTACAATAGTAGTTGACTAATTATCTGGTATAGTCGACTAATACTTGGTATTAGTCGACTAATACTTGACCCTAGTCGACTAATGTCGGGATTTAGCAGTTTCTTTTTACGGTTGTGTTTTCAGTTTGGATTGGACTCGGGTTTCATTCTTTCTCTAAGCGTTGTTAATTGTACTGTTGAAGTTTGGGTTGGAGTAGGATCATCCTAGGGCCTATATAAACCCTTGGGTTGGACTTTTAAAGGTGTGTCAAGAAAAGACAAGAGAAATTTACATTTTCACCATTAAGAGTTGTGAGAGAGATATTCCTCGTGTATTTTTTCTCTATTTTGAATAAAGATTTCTCCCCTCCTTCTCCTGGACGTAGGCGCATTGCCGAACCATATTAAATCTGGTATTCTTTGATTTTCTTGTGGTGGTTAGTTTTTTTTACTTACTAGCGGTAGATTTGCTCTAAAGTTTTCGCTGCTGAGCCATCAATTCGGTGTTTTTCTGTTATTTGGTCGGGGATTGTTGAGTTGGGTTCGAATAAGTAGTTCCACATCGGCTTAGACATATGATGGTTTTGGGTATATAAGGATTGGGCTACTGCACCTAGAAGACTAGTCTTTTGAGATGGTTCCCCATGTCTTTACAAATGGTATCAGAGCGCCTCAAGCTTAGTCGTGTGTGTGGGTGTTGTTCGATCCCCTTGGGCGCAAAAGACGCACAATATACCCATGTAAAGCTAGTTGGGCTCTAGAGGATTTGGCAGCAGTGCTCCTGCTCATGTAAGGCATGCGTAACCAACACAGCGAAGAGGAGTTACATATTGCAATCCTGCTTCACGTAAGGCGTGTTGTCTCCAACACAGTGAAAAGAGGATCTCGATCTCGATGGAGCATATATCTTCCAGGTGTGAAGATGATCCTCCAGGTGTGAAGATGAGCTTACAAGACTCTTTATTCGAGAGGAGGATCTCGATCTCGATGGAGCATATATCTTCCAGGTGTGAAAATGAGCTTACAGGGTGAGCTTACAAGAGACTCTTTATTCGAGACGGGGATTGTTGGGATTTATTGCGAACAAATAGTCCCATATCGGCTAGACATGAGGATGGTCTTGTGCTTATAAGGATTTGGACTACTCCATCTAAAAGGTTAGTCTTTTGAGATGATAAACCAAGTCCTTGCATAAATATGGTATGCCCTAAAAAGAAAAGAGGCTTTGTTTGCATGCACAATGCTCTGCATAATCAATCTCTTTTGAGACTCCCCCTATGGCTGCTAATACTTGGTGTGCACTGGAATATAAATTCTTTTTACCTAAAAGAATCAAATTAGCATTATCTAATAGAATCATTAAGCTAATTAATTGCACACTTTATAACTAAGAATATAATTGGGTAAGATTTCAACTTCTCTATCAGGCCAGTATGTATGGCAACGGTTCAGTTCAGGCTCCAGACATAGTCAACTTTTCACCCAGCACAATTGCAATCAACTTATCCGAACTCAACTCAAGTATCCACTTATAATTAGTCTATAAAAAATTAGTACATTTAATATTTTTCTTATTTATATCTTATTGAGTTGGAAAGAATCGTACTCGAAACTCACAAGATTGAACATTATGAGGAGTGAGGGCCAGCCTTTCTTTTTTTCTTTTTTTCTTTTTTTTCTTTTTAGAGAAAACGGTGAGCCTGTAGAGGCCCCACAATTTCATTAAAAGTTTTTAATAAAAACAATCAAACAAACATATAGTATAATACAGTAAATCTTCTTAAATGGACAACTTTATAATGCAGTAAATCTTCTTAAATGGACAATTTTTGCAACCACTTATGCTTGTGAAACAAAAATACAAAAGTACAGACCACAAGAAAAGTGGCTAGATTATCGGAACTTCCTAAATGACCAACGCTTTCTTGTTTGGCATTATTAGCAGATAAACTCAGATCAGATAGGTCAACAGTAGGTAAGGCCAGTTGAGCAGATTGAGTCTGTTTAACCTAATTGGATTTTGGCTACATTCTTGAGTTACCCTACTCAGCAATGACCCTTTTCATGTGTGTTTTCCCCGTAAAAGACATGAGGATGAAGTCCGTCCAAAACTTGGCAAAATTTCATTTCCTGTTGTAATGTGTGACAGATGGGTTGGAATATTTAAAAAAAAAAAAATCGACCAAATCCCAACCCTTTCATTAGATAATTTATCAAATAATAATTCGTGGTATCTTCGAAGAACGTCGTGAATGCTGAGGTACAGGGGGCCCAGGAGGGATGATGGGTCGAGCGTATTTCAGAACTACTGTCTGTGGATTGAAGGAGACTCATCTATCATCAACACAATTACAGGACTTCATTTCGAAATCCATCTCTTGTTAGCCAATTTACAAAGATATCATGGCATTACTAGGTCAGATATGAATGGGTGGCGAGCATTACATACATGTAGAGAAGGGAATCAACCAGTGGACTGAATTCAAGTAGGCAATGGAGAGTAAGGATAAGAAGATTTGGGTTGAAGACTTCCCTACCAAGCTCTGGGAATTAAGTTGTATTGCTTGTTCTGCTGTAGTGTGTGAAATTAAAGTAATAAATATGCCTTTTAAGCTTGATTATAAAAATAATAATAATTAAAGCCGAACGAAGCGAGGTTTTCTGTCACGACTCCTTCACAAACTGTCCGTCCGTTCGTCGGTCCGTCCGTCCGTCTTCGTCTGCATAAGAGATAGAGAAAGCTCATTCTTCTTCTCCTAGCCTCCTCTCTCTCCTCCTCTTCTCTCCCTCCAGCATCCTCCTCCTCTTTCTCTCTCGCCGCAATCGCCGCCTCTCTTGTTGCTGTGCTCTTTTCCCACCGCCAAGGTATGCTAGTAATAATTCATGGTCGGATACTAGGATTTGAAGTTTTAGTTTTTCTAATTTTCAAAAGACAGTGGGCCAATATTAAGGGATTAGACTTTAGGCCCGGTGGCCCTATTCCTTTGCTTTAAATATAGAGAAACACAGGCCTTACCCATTAAGAGTATATAGAAAAACCATTCCTTTAAAAGTTTTTGCTAGCCCATTTTAAAAGATAGGGCCAGCTAAAAAAAAATGACGAATAGCTTGAAGCCCGAATTGTGACTTTAGTCAAAACTTAAATGATTTCGCACATACAGATGATAATGGGCCAGAACTAGACTGGGCCTATATGAGCCCATACGGTGGCTCCAAATTTTGGAGACTTGAAATTTGGCCCAACTCGAATTCTTCCCCGCCCTCTCTCTATTCTCGCTCCATTTCACCGCAACCTCACTCCACCATTTTCTTTCCCACTTTTTTTTTTTTTTGGTTTTTCCTTCTTCTTTTGAGAACATTCACTCCACCATTTCCACTCCTCGGGAGAGAAGAAAGCGAAAATGGGTGTGAAGAGCACGGGCGAGACCTGCAGAGAGCCAAGAGGATCAATGCGGCCGCGTACATCGTCGACCACTGCAAGCGCAAGTTCTACCACAGAGTTAATCGTGAGTTTTTGTGTTGTCTAACTCTGTTTCTTGCTTTGATTATGAATTGTTCTTGTTGCCAATGTGGGCCCAGTTGGGTTCTTTCTTGTGAGCATTCCTGTTTGTTGATTTGTTTGTTTGATAAAGTTCTGTTGAATGAATAGATACTTTGGGCTTAAATTGGTTTGGTCTTGTTTAGGGTTATTGTTAGTTTTTGTTGCTTGATTTAGAGTTGTTCGTGATACCTTTTCCTTTTTGTTGGAGAGGATAAAGGTCAATTGCTACTTTTCATCCCTTTTGTGTTGTATGAGGCTATTTCGGTTATGTTCTTTTTTAGGATTTTGATGAAATATACCAGCTTGGTCTGTATTTGAGAAGTCTAAACTATTTTTGATCATAGGGGCACAGGATGATGGGGAGGTGAATGAGGAGTTAGTTAGGGCAGCTGAGTATGGGATTTGGAGGTCAATTGTAAATATACTCACAATCCACATACAATTTAGTTTATGGAGGTCAAGGAGATGACACTTAAGAATACCTTTGATGTATTTGCTATTTCTTGAACTTTATTTACTTCTGCCTCGTTTAGGTTCGGGTGTTAAGAGGAAGTCAGGCCCAACTCTCCCCCTGTGTTAATATGTCTTTAATGAATAAATCAAATCATAATCTCTAACCACCCTAAAAGCCATCAATAGCCACCCTATGAAGATCATAGCCGCCCTATGAAGATCTTAGCCACCCTATGATTTTGATGTATGTGTAGGGTGAAGTGATGAAGGTGTTTGAAAGTTTTGCCTATAAATAGGCACCACATTGCATGAGATTTCAAGGAGCAAGGAAGTGAGAAGAGAGAGTTGTCAAATATTGTATTGTTCTCTCCTTTCTCTTGCCATTCATCTTCCTTTTGTTAAGCTCTAGTGAGTTGGGTTTCATTGGGCTTGGGTGAGTGAGATTTGAGTTGTAATCTCTTGTATCCTCCCCTTTTGATTAGTGGATTCCTCTTACTGTCTTCTCCGTGGACGTAGGTCACATTGACCGAACTACGTTAAACACGCTCTCTGTCTCTTTCATTTTATATTGCTATCTGTCTTTCTCTCTATACTTGCCATCTCTTACATTAGAAGCCCACTGCTACAACAAACTGGTATCAGAGCTAGTGTTATCTTCTTGTGAGTTTCTAGATGGCTTTGGCAAAGTACAAAGTAGAGAAATTCGACGGGAGAAATAGCTTCAGTTTGTGGAGAGTCAAAATGCGGGCTCTCTTGGTGCAACAAGGCTTGTTGAAAGTCTTATCCGGTAAGGGCAAGTTGCCGGAATCCATGTCTGAGGACGAAAAAGAAGAACTCGAGATGAAGGCGCATAGTGCCATACAACTTTGTCTAGCTGATGAAGTTTTGCGGGAGGTTGCCGATGAAGATACCGCCGCCGGTTTATGGCTCAAATTAGAGAGCTTGTATATGACAAAGTCCCTGACCAACAAGCTCTACTTGAAGCAGTGCCTCTTCACCCTTCGCATGAAGGAAGGTACGCCAATTAAAGACCACTTAGATGAGCTTAATAAAATTCTCATGGATTTAAAAAATATTGATGTTAGAATGATGAAGAAGATCAGGCTCTCATCTTATTGTGCTAATTACCTCCTTCCTTTAAAATTTTTGTTAATAGTAAGCTCTATGGTAGAGATACACTCTCTTTAGAAGATGTCAAATCAGCTTTACATTCTAAGGAGTTAAGACAAAAGGTGTCAGTTGTAGGAAGTGAGGATCAAGCTGAAGGCTTGTTCGTCCGTGGTCGTACAGAGAAGGGTCGAGAAAAATCTCGAGGAAAATCTAGATCTAAATCTAGGTTAAGAAAAAATGTTGAGTGTCACTATTGTCATAAATTTGGACACTATAAAAAAGATTGTTTTAAGCTCAAAGAAAAAGAAGATGTAAGGAGGAAATCTCAAGATGAGAAATCTTCAGTTGTTAGTGTTGCAGAAGAATCCTCCACATCACATGAGGTTCTTTCAGTTACCGTCCTTGATGCCCGTTCACGAGATGAGTGGGTTCTTGATCAGGTTGTTCTTATCACATATGTTCTCACAGAGACTGGTTTGTGACTTACCAACCAATTGATGGTGGTAATGTCCTAATGGGAAATAACATGCCCTGCAAGACAATTGATATTGGGTCAATCAAGATTAGAATGCATGACGGTATTGTAAGGACGTTGAGTAATGTTCGGCATGTACCGGATTTGAAGAAAAATTTAATTTCTTTAGGCACCCTTGACTCCAACGGCTATAAGTTTTCAGCTGAAGGTGGAGTTTTGAGAGTTAGCAAAGGCTCTTTTGTTGTGATGAAAGGAAAGAAGATGGATACCCTTTATATCCTTCAAGGTAGCACGGTGACAGGTGATGTCGCTGTGTCAATGTCAGAAGACCCAGACTTAGATACCACTCGTTTGTGGCATATGCGGGTAGGGCATATGAGTAAGAGGACTACATGTGTTGAGTAAGTAAGATTTGCTTTGTGGCCAGAAAATAGGAAAGCTTGACTTTTATGAACATTGTGCTTTTGACAAGCAGCACAGAGTTTCTTTTGGTACAAGGGTTCACAGAACTAAAGATACCTTAGACTACATCCATTCAGATATTTGGGGTCCCTCTCAGGTTCCATCAAAAGGTGGAGCTAGTTATCTTCTAACTTTAATTGATGATTATTTCAGAAAAATTTGGGTGTATCCTCTCAAGCATAAGAGCGATGTGTTTGCTACCTTCAAGCAGTGGAAGGTTATGATCGAAAAGCAAACAGGAAAGAAGGTGAAGCGCCTCAGGACCGACAATAGAATGGAGTTCTGTTCCATGGAGTTTGATCAATTCTGTAAAATTGAAGGAATTATGCGGCATCGTACAGTTCGGTACACACCATAACAGAATGGAGTTGCAGAAAGAATGAACAGGACACTGTTGGAGAGAGCTCGATGTATGCTCTCTAATGCTGATTTGTCAAAATGCTTTTGGGCCGAGGCAGTAAATACAGCTTGCTATTTGGTAAATCGGTCTCCTCTACAACTATTGATTTTAAGATTCCTGAAGAGGTATGGTCTGGTACCCCTGCTAATTACTCTCATTTACGAGTATTTGGTTGCCCTGCTTATTTTCATGTAAATGATGGTAAGCTTGAACCTAGGGCAAAGAAAGTTATATTTCTTGGTTATGCTACTGGGTGAAGGGATACAGGTAATGGTTTCCTGATCCTAAGTTACCTAAATTTATTATTAGTAGGGATGTTACTTTTGATGAAATTACATGCTTCAACCGAGAAAGGAGTCTGTTATTGATAGTACAGGTTCAGGAGAGGAGGCAAGCAAGCAAGTGGAGCTTGAGAGTAAAGTCACAAAAGGAGTGCAGGAGAGCACTCACGTTGAACAAGTCAATGATGCTCAAGGTTCAACTTTGGGTGATGATACACTGCAAGAGCAACAATATAGTATTGCCACCAGGAGAGCAAGAAGGCAGATCCGTCCACCTAAGCGATATGCCTATGCAGATATGGTCGCTTATGCTCTAAGTGTGGCAGAATCTATTGAGATTCCAGAGCCTTCTACCTACAATGAGGCTATCAGTTCTGATGAAGCTGCAGAATGGACTGTTGCTATGACTGAAGAGATGGAATCTCTTCACAAGAACCAAACATGGGGTCTAGTGAAACCGCCCAGGGGACAGAAAATTATTGGCTGCAAATGGGTCTTTAAGAAGAAAGAAGGAATTTCTGGTGTTGAGTCTGTAAGATACAAAGCACGCTTGGTAGCCAAAGGCTACAATCAAACAGAGGGTGTCGACTTCAATGAAGTATTCTCTCCAATTGTGAAGCACACCTCTATTCGTGTGTTGCTAGCCATGGTTGCTTGGTTCGATCTAGAGCTCGAGCAACTTGATGTGAAAACAACCTTTCTTCATGGCGAGCTTGAAGAGCAAATCTTTATGCATCAATTAGAAGGATTTGTTATTGAAGGCAAAGAAGACCATGTGTGCAGGTTAAAGAAATCTCTTTATGGTTTGAAGCAGTCACCTAGGCAATGGTATTTGAGTTTTGATACTTTCATGATTGAGCATGGCTACTCTAGGAGTAAATATGATAGTTGTGTTTATCATCAGAAGTTTAATGATGGTTCTTTTGTATATTTGCTTTTATATGTTGATGACATGTTGATTGCAACTAAAGACATGTCTGAAGTTGATAAGTTGAAAGCTCTACTCAAACAAGAGTTTGAGATGAAAGATTTGGAAGCAGCGAAGAAGATTTTGGGAATGGAAATTCACAGGAACAGGCAAGAAGGAAATTGTTCCTATCTCAGAAGAAATACATCGAGAAGGTGTTGGAGAGATTTGGCATGCTTGATGCCAAACCTGTGAAAACTCCACTTGCTGCTCATTTTCGACTTTCAGCAGATTTATCTCCTCAAAGTGATGAAGAAGAGATGTACATGTCTCATGTTCCCTATGCCAGTGCAGTTGGAAGCATTATGTATGCTATGGTGTGCACTCGACCGGACATTTCACATGCAGTCAGTGTTGTAAGTCGATATATGGACAGGCCAGGAAAAGGCCATTGGCAGGCAGTGAAATAGATTTTACGATATTTAAAAGAATCTACTAATATTGGTCTGTGTTTTGACAGGGGAACTAATTCTGATTGCAAAATTGCAGGATATTCGAATTCAGATTTTGCGGGCGATTTGGATAGAAGAAGATCTCTGACAGGTTATGCTTTCACTCTTTCAGGTAGTGCCGTTAGTTGGAAGGCGATTTTATAGTCGACAGTTACTTTGTCTACTACGGAGGCAGAGTATATGGCAGTTACAGAGGCAGTGAAAGAAGCTATTTGGTTAAGAGGCTTGGTTGAAGATCTCGGCTTACACCAAGGAGTAACTACGGTGTTTTGTGACAGCCAGAGTGCTATACATCTGACGAAGCACCAGATGTATCATGAGAGAACCAAACACATTGATGTCAGGTATCACTTTATTCTAGAAATTGAAGTCATCAAAGTTAAGAAAATTGGTACTGCAGATAATTCAGCAGATATGATGACAAAACCCGTACCTTCGCACAAGTTCGAGTACTGTCTCGATTTGCTTGGTGTTCAAAGTGGTGAAGGTTGAGCCCGTCGAGGCTACAGAAAGAATCCAAAGGACGCTTGATACAGTTCAAGTTAAGGTGGAGAGATTTTTTCTATTCATTCAAGACAAGGTGGAGATTTGTAATATGTCTTTAATGAATAAACCAAATCATAATCTCTAGCCACCCTAAAAGCCATCAATAGCCACCCTATGAAGATCATAGCCGCACTATGAAGATCTTAGCCGCCCTATGAAGATCATAACCGCACTATGAAGATCTTAGCCGCCCTATGAAGATCTTAGCCACCTTATGATTTTGATGTATGTGTAGGGTGAAGTGATGAAGGGGTTTGAAAGTTTTGCCTATAAATAGGTACCACATTGCATGAGATTTCAAGGAGCAAGGAAGTGAGAAGAGAGAGTTGTCAAATATTATATTGTTCTCTCCTTTCTCTTGCCATTCATCTTCCTTTTGTTAAGTTCTAGTGAGTTGAATTTCATTGGGCTTGGGTGAGTGAGATTTGAGTGTAATCTCTTGTATCCTCCCCTTTTGATTAGTGGATTCCTCTTACTGTCTTCTCCGTAGACGTAGGTCACATTGACCGAATCACGTTAAACACTGGTGTGTTGTTCTCTCTGTCTCTTTCATTTTATATTGCTATTTGTCTTTCTCTCTATACTTGTCATCTCTTACATTAGAAGCCCACTGCTACAACACCCTGCATCTTGCCAAACACTTATGAATTCCATCAAATGCTCCAAGCAATATGTTATCACCTAGAAAATCAAATAGAAAAAAAAAACCATATTTTTGGCATGAGGGAGAAGCAAATAACTCCAGAATCAAATGTAGAGTTATTTTTTTCATTCCCTTAGTAATGACACGGCCCATAAACCTTCCCTTGTTCCCTTTAAGTAAATGGAGGTGTTTTGTAGTCTGAAGTAAAAGGGATCTAATAATAGTGGAACACGTCAAGTTCAAGAACACTGCCCTACCGGCCGACTGCATTTCACAAGCGCGCTTCCTACTATGCCAACTTGTGGATAAAGCATCTTTTCAGGCATTAGGCTTTATGTTTTGTTTCTTGTACTCTTTGCTTTGTATGGTGTTCTTACCTTCTTGGTAAGCCCCCAACTTCTTTGTACTTTTTATTTATATATGGTATCGGACCAGGCTTTTGAGTTTAAGGCCTCATCTTTCCCTTAAAAAAAGTCAAGATTAGAAAATAATGGTGGTGGATTAAATGAAGGGAGATGAAATTAAAATTGACAACTAATTGAATTTGGGAAAAATTAAGGATGTGGGAGAGCTATAACTTAGAAGATGTGATAACGACAACAAAAATCAACTCTAAATACTTGTTCCTTTGTTTTCCCAGTCAAGGATTCCCAGATCATAAGTTGAAACTCGACTGCGGAAGCGAAAGCGTAGAAGATCTACCAGTAACAAGCAATCACCACACAGTCAAGAAACACAAGATTTAACGTGGTTCGGCAATGTGCCTATGTCTATGGGGAGGAGGGAAAAAATATTTATTGAAGAAAATATAAGAGTTACAATGAGATCTCTCTCATAACTCTCAATGGTGAAATTTTAAAATTTCTCTTGAATTCTTGACACACCTTCAAAAGGCCACTCCTGAGGGGTTTATATAGGCACCTGGGATGATCCTAGTTCAACACGAACCCAAATCAGCACCTCTTTAGAGAAATAGGAAACCCATATCTAAACCAAAATAGAAGACATATCTGTATTAGAAAACTACCAAAAACTTGAATTCTTCTCCAATGAATATGAGGCATTTCAAATACTAACAATCTCCACCTTGACTCATGTCCATTGAGTCCCTTCATAGAAATTGGCATCTGCTTCATTTGCCTTCCTTTCTCTCCCCTTTTTTGACTTCACATGGCTCCTTCCCAAGAGCCCATTCACTATTTACCTTTGGAGAATCTTGATGAAATTCAAAGATCCTCTGAACTTCTCCACGGGATGGTCTTCGTCATCATATCCGCTGGATTCTTCTTCGTGCTAATCTTTACCAAATTGATCACCTTATCATCCACGACCCACTGACGTATCTTGTGAAATCTCACATCAATATGCTTCGTCTGCTTGTGATACCTGTAATTTTTACTGAGATGAATAGCACTCTGGCTGTCGCAATGAACCCGAACTTAATCTTGTATGATATTGAACGTCTCAACCAATCCTTTCAACCACAAAGCTTTCTTTGACGCCTCAACTGTAGCCATGTACTCTGCTTCTGTCGTTGAAAGAGCAATTATATCTTACAACTCTGCCTTCTAACTAATGATGCACTCAGCTACTGTGAACACAGCCCATCGTGGATCTTCGCTGATCAAGATCTCCTGCATAATCTGCATCAACATAGCCTTGTAGTAATCTAGGCTTCCCCGTTTTCAATCTCTAAAACACCAAGCCTAGTCTCGCAGTCCCTCACAGATATGGTAGCACTCACTTCACTACTTCCCAATATTACTCTCCTGAATTTGACATGAACCGACTTACTGTACTAACTGCATAAGCTAAGTCAGGCCTAGTGCAGACCATAGCATATATGAGTGATCCCACCGCACTAGTATATGGTACTCGAGACATCTCTTCCTCATCTTTCGGTGATTGTGGACACTGCTTGGAGGATAATTTAAAGTGATCTGCCAAAGAAGTGGTGACTGGTCTTGCTTCTGCTATGTTGAATCTCTCCAACACTTTGAGAATATATTTCTCTTGGGATAGCCAAAGTCTTCTGAGCCTCTGTCTCGAGTGATTTTCATACCTAAGATCTTCTTAGCTTCTCTTAAATTCTTCATGTCAAATTCATTTTTGAGCTGAGCTTTAAGCTTCTGAACATGTGTCTTGTTTCTTATAGCAGTCAACATATCATCCACATATAATAACAAATATGTCGGATCATCACTCTGCTTGAAATAGACACAACTATCATACTCACATCGGTTGTATTTGGTCTTAATCATGAAAGAGTCGAATCGTTTGTACCACTGCATAGGAGACTGCTTAAGTCCATAGAGGGACTTCTTTAGAAGACACACCTTATTTTCTTTACCTTTCTGAATATAACCTTCAGGTTGTTTCATGTATATCTTCTCCTCCAGCTCACCATGCAGAAACGTTGTTTTGATGCCCATCTGCTCATACTCTAGATCAAACTGAACAACTATCGCTAATAACATCCGAATAGATGTACGCTTGACTACAAGAGAAAAAATCTCATTGTAGTTAATACCCTCCTTCTGAGCATATCTTTTGGTAACTAATCTTGCTTTGTACTGCTCATTGTCCTTCTTGTGAAAGACCCATCTATAATGTTTGCCTTGGAGTCCTTTGGAAGATCGACTAACATTCATGTTTGGTTTCTATCCAAAGACTCCATCTCTTGTTCCATGACTATAATTTATTTGTCGTGGTCATCTACCTCGATTGCTTCCATGTAACTGTCAGGTTCTCCTGTTTTTGTTACTAATGCGAAAGAGACATGATCCTCATCCTAACCATACCTTATTGGTGATACCGTAACTCTGACTGACCGCCTCAACAGTCTAGGTTGCTCTTGAGTAGCCTCTTATTTGTCTCCATCTGAATTTGAGAAGTCTTCTTTTGACCCTTCAGGCCTTTTAGGGCTATCTGAGAACTCGACTCCCTTTTCTGAGTGTCTGTTATCGAACTGTCTGAAGCTCCACCTTGCGCTTTACCTCCATCTCTGACTTTTCTCGCAACATTAAATCTTCGTCAAAGACCACATCTCTACTGGTAAAGGCGCTCCTTTTCTTGGGATCCCAAAGTCTAAAACCCTTGACTCTTTTAGTGAACTCGATGAAGATACACTTCTTAAACTTGGACTTCAGTTTGTTCCTTTTCTGACTATCAACCAAACTATATGCTCGGCAACTAAAAATTTGTAAGGTTGAATAGTCCACAAATACTCCTCATCATATCTCCTATGGGATCTGAAGATCAATAGCTGTTGATGGTGACATGTTTACTAAATAACTCGCATGATTCACCGCCTCTGCCCAAAATCTTTCTGACATATCAGCTTACAATATGATATTGCGGGCACGCTCTGTAAGTGTCCGATTCATGCGTTTTGTTGCTCCATTTTGTTCTGGTCGCCCTGAAATACTTAGCTGGTGTTTGATGCCTTTACTTGCTAAGTAGTCTTTAAATTCTTTGAAGATATACTCGCTTTCATTATCGGACCTCAAGACTTTCACTTTCCACCTTGTCTGATTTGTCACCAAAAATTTTCACTCCTTGAACTTCTGAAATATTTTCGATTTCTATTTCAAGAAGTATACTCAAATTTTTCTTGAAAAATCATCTATAAAAGTAACATAGTCCCTAGCACCTCCAATGCATGCCACTAGCGAAGGCCCCCACACATCCGTGTGTATGAGATCTAGCAAGCCCTTTGTCTTGAGATGTAGAGAAAGCTACTCAATGTTGTCTACCCATAATGCAAAATTTACAAAGATCAAGTTTACAATATTTGATACCTGATAGAGCACTCTTTTTGTGTAGAACTTGAAGACTTTGCTCGCTCATTGTGTCCAAGACGCATGTGCTAAAGTCTTGTAGTATCCTCCTTCTCTGTTGTTGCTGAAGTATCACCAATAATAATGTTTCCTGTCAATTTGTACAAGTTTGTTGTTCGTTCTCCTTTGAGAATCATCATGGAGCCTTTAGTAACTTTGATTGTTCCATTTGCACCAGAAAACTTGTACTCACGAGCTTTCAAAGCTCCCAACGAGAGAAGATTCTTCTTTAAATTCAGAACATGCCGAACGTTCGTGAGGGTTCGAACCTATCCATCAAACATCCTCATATGGATGTTGCCGATGCCAACAATTTTACACACGTCATCATTTTCCATCAGGGCGAAGCCTTCATCATAAGGTTTGTAAGTACTGAACCACTCCCTTTTTGAGCACATGTGATTAGTGTTTTAAATGTCAGATATCAGGGAAATGTCGGATGTCGTAATCGGATGTCGGATTTCGGAGATATTTCGAGGCCATCTAGTAAATTTCGGACGTCAGACGGATAACAAATATATATCCTAAATGTCTTAAATAATGTAATTTTAAAATTCTTATCAAGGTAATACGTACACAACTTATGCAAAACTACATAAATATGTTTGTGATAGGTGTTCTTAACGTAAACATTTTGCATATATTCACTAATTCATTGTTAAAATTTCTCAATTGCTCCACCTTTCAAGATCAATCAACATACTGGACTTTTCCCAAATGTCGGCCGACATTTCGGGAAAATGTCGGCCGATATATCGGATTTTTCCTGAAATGTCGGCCGACATTTTCCAAAACGCTATTTCAAATGCGGATGGGGATGTCGTGACGGTGAGGGCTTGAAAACGAAATGTCGGCCGACATTTTCAAAATGTCGGCCGACGTTTAAAACACTGCATGTGATATGTGCACTCCGAGTCAAGTAACCAAGCATCTGAGTATTTACCTTTTCCTGACTCAACTGTCAAGACATCACATGAATCCTCATTTGCTTTTTTGACAACCCCGGCTTGATCTGACTTTTCACTGGTACTAGCCCCATTAGAATTTTTGCCGCCTTTCCTTCTCAGTATCTCCTTATATTTCATACAATTTTTCTTGATGTGTCATGATTTCTTGCAAAAGTATTAAGAGAAACTGCTAGAAGTCTCTAGATCCATTTTGGGTCCTCTATTCTTTGATTTTTCCTTTGACTCTTGACAAATAATCCTGAGGCCTCCTCCGTAAAATCTGCTTCTTCATCAGCTCGTTCTGGAGTATCTGCCTGACATCTTCTAACTCTAAGGTCTCATTATCATACATGATGGTGGTCGCAAAGTGATCATAACTTGATGGAAGAGAAGGGAGTAACAGAAGAGCTTTGTCTTCTTTTAGCTTAACCTCTAGAGCTAATAAGTTGCTCAAAATTCTATTAAAAGCATTGAGATGTTATAGAATAAGCGTACATTCCTTCATCTGAAGGTTGTATAACTGCTTCTTCAGAAGAGCTTGTTCGATAAACTCTTCATCATGTACAGGCTCTCCAGCCTACACTAAAGACTAGCAATTGTATCCTCGTTCATCATGTTGTAGAGGATCTCATCTGATAGGTACAATATGATCGTCGCCTTTGCTCGAAAATCGATGTCGTTCCACTCATTATCCTCCATCTTCGATGACTTCTTCTCAATACCAAGCAGGGTCTTGTATGTGCCTTCCTTCACGAGCAATGATGTTACTCGCATCTTTCACAACAGAAAGTTGGACTCCCAGCGAATTTCTCCACCTCAAACTTGGTTGTCGTTATCGTCTTTCTAGCCATCGCTCTGATACCAATTGTTGATGATCTATTACCGATCAAACAACAGAGGAACACCAAGTCGAAAACTCGACAGTGAAAGCGGAAGCGTAGAAAATCTACTACTAGCAAACAATCACCACACAATCAAGAAACACAAGATTCAACGTGGTTCGACAATGTCCCTACGTTCACGGGGAGGAGAGAAATATTTATTAAAGAAAATACAAAAGTTATAGTGAGATCTCTCTCATAACTCTCAATAGTGGAATTCTAAATTTTTTCTTGAATTCTTGACATATCTTCAAAAGGTCACCCTGAGGGGTTTGTATAGGCACCTGAGATGATCCTAGTCTAACACGAACTCAAATCAGCATCTCCTTAAAGAAATAGGAAACTCGTATCTAAACCAAAATAGGAGACAGATCCATATTAGAAAACTGTCAAAAACTTGAATTTTTCTCCAATGAATATGAGGCATTTCAAATACCAACAATAAGTCCACAAGTAGATGCTACACAAGAAATTTTTGTAGATAATGGAATTTATTGATTTCCTTTACCTTTTTCTTTTATATTGTAATCTATGTACCACCATATTTTGAAAGAAATAGACGTGCCCTTGTTATTTGGATACTCTAATAGTTAATAGATACATATTTTAAGCTCTTGTTAAAATATCCTAAAATTTGAATTGTATATACTAGATATGTCAGAGATAGATTTATATCCATAACTAAGAAACGTAAAAATCTAATGTTTAAATCATGATTTTACCGTTCATTTGTTTATAAATGCATTGTATTTATATTAATTTGTTCAATTTCTTAGTAAGGAATATGACTATTCATGTAATTATTGATTTATGTAACTCAAAAATTATTTCATAATGTTTGAGATATTGTGCTTTTTCAATTGTTCTATACACATTCATGTTACACACATAAAAAAAACTTTGTGTTATTATAATAATACCTATGGCGCATCCATATACCTCCATCATGTCGTATATGTATTCATACCAGTTCATCATTTATTATTATTATTATTATTATATATATATATAGAGAGAGAGACTTGTGTCCTTCCAAAAAAATTCGAGGCTGAATCCTTCCCACTCAGATTCAACCCTCCAACATTGAATACAAGATCCACTCCGTTGAAGTTGATCTATATTATTTCAAATATTTATAAATCAAAATTCAAGTGTTTTGAATACTTTTTGCTCATCTATCAAGTAGGAAAAAAATGGACAGCCTAAATAGTGAGTTTATTATTTTAACGGTGTCGATTATTTGAAACCTAACAAAAATTAGTTTGTAAGGGTTTTTAAATGTTTAGATCATAATGAAATAGCTGGATCGAGAATTTGTATGTCTAAAGACATAGATCTAACCAACTAACTACTTTCTGCCGTCCGTTTTGTGCCGCTTGATGGATGGGTAAAAAGTATTCAAAAACACTTGAATTTTGATTTATAGATACTTGAAATAATATAGATCAACTTTAACAGAGTTGATCTTGTATTCAAATGTCGGATGGTTGAATTTGAGTGGGAAGGATTCGGCCTCGAATCCTTTTGGAAGGACACAGGTCTATCTCTCTCTCTCTCTCTCTATATATATATATATATATATATATATATATATAGGGAAGTTTTCGAATGCGAAAGTTTCGCAGCGGTCATCGTGCGAAACTCTGTCTGCAACGTCGGATAGCATTCTGAAATCGAGCGGCCTAAAAAACTTTCGGGCCCACCTCCTTTAATGTAAACCCTGACTTCCCCCTTTCATCATCACGAGCCGCTTTCTCCTTCTCTCATCACGAGGTTCTCCCCATCCCCTCTCTTGACCTGTCCCCTTGATCGCCTGAACCTTCGCTGACGGCCGATCAGAGGATCTTATCTCGCCCTTCCCCCACCGCCGCTCGTTGCCCCTCCCTCTCTCTCTCTCTCTCTCTCTCTCTCTCTCACACACACACACACACACACACCCACCACCCCCCCATTTCTGTGCGAAATCGGTTCCCAGCTACTGGATTCTATCTCTTTTCCAGTGGGTGAGATCGGCAAAAAGGCTCGAAAATCCCCCTTCTCCTTGCCGCCGGTCGTCGCCTCCCTCTGGACTTCGCAATCTCCATACCCGATCTCGAGCTCCCTTCCTCACCACCGCTGATCACCACTCCCCGCCTTTTGATTGCGAATCACCAAGATCCCGACATGTAGATTCAGGTAAAGATCTTCAATTTTGCTAGAATGGACTTAATTTTTGACCTGATCTCTGGAGTAGGTACTCCTTTCCTTGTGCATGATCAAATGTGGGCATTTTTTTGGGCAATGATGTGGGAATTTTTGGGGGCAATGATGATTTTGTCTGAGCCCTACACACTGCCATTGCAAATTCTTCTTCTTCTCTGTAATAGGCTAATGCTTTTTTTGGAGATGTTATCTTACATATTTGGATGCTATCACATGTTTTGTTGTGTTTTAAGAGGCTTGGATCCTCTATCAGTTTGTACATTTAATCTGAGAAGTTGCTGCTATCAGTTTGTTTATTTGGGGCTATCAGTTTTTGTAATTGGTGCTATCAGATTGTGCTATCAGCTCGTAGACTTGGTGCTACAAGTTTGTGCAGTAGGTGTTCTGTGGGTATTTTAAGAGGTTTGGATGCTCTATTAACAAGAGCCACTTGTTATTTTACGAAGCTTTGTTAAACAAACCGATAGCCTCAAGTGCAAACCGATCCTGTGGGTGATTTAAGAGGATGGGATGCTCTTTTGGAGAGCAACCCCTCATGTAAACATTGTGGGCAGTAATGATTTTGTCTTAGCCCTACACATTGCCATTGCAGACTCTTCTTCTTCTTCTCTGTCATAGCGTAATGCTTTTTCTGGGGATGCTATCTTACATATTGGATGCTATCACATGTTTTGTTGTGTTTTAAGAGGCTTGGATACTCTCTCAGTTTGTATATTTATTCTGATCCTGTGTGTGGTTTAAAAGGCTGGGATGCTCTCTTGGAGAGCAACCCCTCATATAAACATTGTGGGCAGTGATGACTTAACTCAATCTGAGCCCTAACACACAATCAAATCATTCACGTTCTTTTTATGCAGCTATCTTTCCTTTATTCCTTAGAAGATGACCCAATCAAGAGGTGGCACTAGTAAAGGTAGCAACTCATCTGGAAGTCGCAACAATGTGTAGTACTCAACAATGTGTAGTACTCAAGATCTCGCTTCAGCCATAATGGGTCCTAGGTCGTGTCGGACTGAGATGCAAGTGTTGGATGTTGACTAGCGAAAAGATTTCAGGATCTCACAATAACCCTGGACGTCCATACTTCAATTGCCCTGACTTTCCTCACGGGTGTGACTTTTTCATTGGGGAGATGTTGATGAAAATTATGTAGATCAAGCTTCTTTTACTGATTTTTGTAGTCAATTGCAAGAGTAGGGACAACTAATCACGGAGAATAATATAGAACTGCGTAAGCTTAGGTCTAAGCAGTTATATAAGAAAGCTTTTACTACTGGGTTTATTATAGCAACTGTGGTATGGGGGTTATGCTCATTGTTTGTTGTAATTCATGAAAGAAGAGAACTCAGAATGCTGTAATTCATGAAAGATGAGATTTTTCTATGTCTTTTAGTTCTTTTTGTTCATATTTTGTATATGATGTTTGTGTGCCTATAAGAAAAGCTGATTCTGTAAGTGGAGTATAAATGTTCCAAGCAAATTTTATTTGAGCATCAGTTTTAAGTATTGCAAGCAAATTTTATTGGCTGCAGATTCTGTAACTGGAGTATAAATGCACCTGATGCTTGTAGTTTGATGTTTATATAAGGGAACTTTATTATCTTGATTAATATCTTGCAATGAGGTGATGAGTCTCAATCCAATTCGACACAATTGAAGACGAACGAAAATAAATTGCAGTATGATCACAGCAGCTATGAATTAGCAAAAAGAGAAAAAAAAATCTCCTCTTCATCAATTTGAAGAACTAATTTAACATTTAAAACACAGTTTATACCAAAACGTATATGCTAAAACAAAACAGAGAGAGTCTAAATGTGTTTCCGAACAACATTTTAGGCACAACAAATTTTCTTTTCTCAAAACGAACACAAAATCATAAGCATTTGCAGCCTTCCTCTTAGGAGAAGGGTGCCCGACAAGGGTTCCTGGCCTTAGATGTTTCCCATAGCTTCCTCCACAGCAAGCAAGATTGTGACACGGTGGAGTTCCATTATCGGAAGCAGCAGTTATTGTCGATAAAGTCTTTGAGTAATCACATGTAGAAGCAGTTGCACTTAAAGCAGGTGATATCGCAAGGGAATTCTCTACAGCCTCCACCTATATATAGAAACCATCAATAAATTAATCAATTAGCATCACGTAACAAAGATTCAATTGATTCAAGTAGACTTCGGCTTACAAACTGATTCAAACACATGCACCTGATGCTTCGGCTTACAATAAGATTTCAGTATTTTTTCGCAAGTAAAAAAGAAAACTGCTCTCTGAGCAAGTTTTTTCCGCTAGTACAATAAAGAAATCTGGTCAAAAATTAAGTTCATTCTAGCAAAATTAAAGATCTTTACCTGTCGGGATCTTGGTGATTCGCAATCAAAAGGCGGGGAGTGGTGATCAGCGGTGGTGAGGAAGGGAGCTCGAGATCGGGTATGGAGATTGCGAAGTCCAGAGGGAGGCGACGACCGGCGGCAAGGAGAAGGGGGATTTTCGAGCCTTTTTGCCGATCTCACCCACTGGAAAAGAGATAGAATCCAGTAGCTGGGAACCGATTTCGCACAGAAATGGGGTGGTGGTGGTGGGGGTGTGTGTGTGTGAGAGAGAGAGAGAGAGAGAGAGAGAGAGAGAGAGAGTGGCAACGAGCGGCGGTGGGGGAAGGGCGAGATAAGATCCTCTGATCGGTCGTCAGCAAAGGTTCAGGCGATCAAGGGGACAGGTCAAGAGAGGGGGTGGGGAGAACCTCGTGATGAGAGAAAGAGAAAGCGGCGCGTGATGATGAAAGGGGGAAGTCAGGTTTACATTAAAGGAGGTGGGCCCGGGAGTTTTTTAGGCCGCTCGATTTCAGAATGCTATCCGACGTTGCAGACAGAGTTTCGCACGATGACCGCTGCGAAACTTTCGCATTCGAAAACTTCCCTATATATATATATATATATATATATATATATATATATATATATATATATATATATATATATATATATATATATATATATATATATTTGTGTGTGTACACATATGCATATAACTTTGGCTTATCCACACCGACTTGTGTCCTAGTTTTTGAAGAAAGCTATGGTGTTGTCTTTATGGGCCTGTTTGGTTAAGGGTGGAAGTGAGGAAGTGAGAAAACGATAATAATTCTCTTTAGAACTTGGGAATTGCTTAGTAAGTTTTTCGGTGTTTGGATGTTGTTGGAAAGTGTGGTTTGAAAATATTATGTTTTTTTCGGTATTTTAATGGTAATATGAAAGTGGAAGTGAAAAAGTTGACAACAAAGTTGACCGCAAAATAATATTAAAATAAAAATTAATTAAGAAAAATAAAAAATAGACTGTAATTAGAATGCAAGTGAAATTTACATGATAAAAAAATAACTGTTTTGCGCTACTAATTATTACAAATGAAATTTATATGACCACAAAATTAACTGTAGCACTCTGAAAGTGAGGAAATAGTTGTGTAAAAGAGAAAAGAGAAAAGAAAAAGGGATTTTCTTATTTTCCTTTTCTGGTGTTTAAATAGATAGGAAAGTGAGCAATTATACTTCCTCATTTTCTTACTTTCGCCCACTTCCTTCAAACCAAACACGCCCTATATCGTGTTGTACATGTATCTTGTATCAGTGTCCATGCTTCATTTGTTGTAATCTACTATCTTCTATTGAAATTGTGGACAAACTAAGATGCCCATATTTCTTATTTGTAGGTAAATGAAAAGTTATGTTGTGCAAGTATATTAAATATTTATTTACCATAAACTGTTGTATGAGGTGCAATACCATGTAGAAAAAACATCTAATGCATTGTTCTCCCTAAAGTATTCGAGGTTATCGAATTCGTAGTGTCATTATCTACCTCTTACTGAGTGATTACTCCCCATTTGAACCAATGAAGATATCTCCATTATCTCCAGCTACATTGTACTGTATTAAATGAGTGAAAAGTTCTATTCTATGAGATGCTAGTAACAAATATATGACTGAGTCAAATTTTGTTTTCTAAGGGTTCAAACTCCTATGATAATCTGTCTAGGAGTTGATTACAGTCGTTCTTTTCACTCTATCAATTTGATCAATGTGCAACAGCCTAGTAAGAGTTCATTGAATTATATGTATTCTGTCACATTGCATTTATGGTCTTAGATTCAATTTCATCTATTTTCACAAACTATAAAAAAGTGAATATGTACATGGAACAAAATTGTGATCTCAGCTTTAAATCGCTTACAAGTTTTTCTCGGTGATTGTCTTTGGAGAAAAATAAAAAAATGGTTGCTTGTCCATGAAATCTTTCTCTAGAGTTCTTTGCTTCTTCACACGGATAGCTTCCACTAGTTGATGTTTACCTGAATATGATTGAGGGATGAGATTGTTACAAACACAACAATATCTGGGAGATGCTCCTCCAATTGACCACTTTTGCTGACATAGTATCTTAGTTTCACACAAAGGGCATGAAAAGATTTTGTTCAGACTAGTGAATCTCTTTGAGATGGATGAAGATCTGGTTCTTTTCTCGCTGAGCACCCTTATGTTGAATTATATGGCGTAGGACAGGGTGGGCAAGCTTCCTATGCTCTGTGAAAATATGATTATTGTCACAATTTTACCGTGAAAGCTTCTTTCAATTGATTGGTTTAAGGTTGAAAACTTGTTTGACTTGGACTTTTCCAGCTCACAAGTGCTTCCATCTGACTTAACTTTTATATGTTTTTTGATTGATATTACCTGAGCTTTTAAATGTACTCTCTGTTTTTTTTTTTTTTTTTTTGAATGAAATATCTATGCTGTTTTTCCACCTGTATATGCCAGGCTTGATCAAGAAAAACTTGATGTTCAAAGATATTAGTGTGTCATGATGATGATGATGAATTGCGTCTATCCTTCATTTAATAGCATGCTATGATGGACATTGGAAATTATGGCAGGTTGGCGAAATTAGGCTCTGTGAACTACAATCAAGTCCTCAGGCAGTTCTGTATGTTGACTCACGCTTGCTTGTCTCAATCATATCATGATATGTCAATACAAGAGAAAGTACGCACTGCCGTTTTAATTTTGAAACAATAGCTTCAGTATATCTATGAATTAAAATCCAGTGTGTTTTCATGATTGTAAATTATGTCAACAGCATTTTTGGATACTTTACAAGAGTAACTCTAGTCATATTCTTATTAGTGAACTTCACATTTACTAATCTCTTGATGCATTGATGACAGGCTTAAGGAATCTGTTCACTGGAATTATAAGAAAAAGCTCATTTATATTGGGGAATTCATACAGATTTGGTTTGCTACAATTGGTCCTATCTGTGAACACATAGAACCGTATATATTAATATATTAATAGTTTCATCCTTTTTGATTGAATTCACAACTTTGTACAACCATTTTATGATGTTTATTTTACTTCAAAATACTGCCCCCTTGGTTATTAAAAATAAATTTATATTAGATATGAAACAAACTTTATGTTGTCATGATGTTGTGAAATAGTGTCAGATTAGATAATGCCACATTTGGACCCATCTATAATTTTTGTTTATCCTATATTTGATTTCTTTGTTTAGTATGCGTCATATGTTGGCAATGGCTGTCTCTCTCTCTCTCTCTCTCTCGCTGCAAAACATGTTCAAATGACTAAATTGATACTGATGTTAACCCTTAATAGCCAGACGTTTGGAAGCCATTAGTATTTGTTGCGCGTGGGGCAATAACTAATGAGGAATCCACCAATAAAGATAGATGCAGTAGAGAAGTACCCAGAAAACAAAAAACAAAAAAACAAGAGAGAAAGCCAGCACAATAATTTTAACGAGGTTCGACAATTTGCCTATGTCCTCAGGGCAAGAGAGAGATTTTATTGATTCAATAACTAATAAAACTTGTACTTACATACAATTCAAGAGGGCGTACTTTTTATTTATAGCCAAAGAGACCCAAGATTTTAGGAAACCCAATTAGATTTGACTCCAATTCTGAAACGAAGTCTGAATCCTGAAAGGAGATGTAGATCACGCCCAGATACGCCTGTCGATCGACTAGGCAGTCGACCGACCCCTCACTCGGCCGACCGGTCGGTCGACCGAGTCCAACCGAGACTCCTGCATGCCAGTCGGTTGACCGAGCGGTCGACCGTTCTCCCGCTACGGTCGGCCGGGCGGTCGACTGAGCTGCCCTTTACACGTTTGTGCACCGACCTTGCTGCTGGCCTGCAATTGATACGTTCTCGTTCCCTTTTGGCTTTCGATCTCTGCACTATTTCTTTCAATGAGTTTAAAGAACTGTACCATAGCTTTTTATCTCCTCTTTCCCTGCAATTCTTTACCTCGGTGAAGATTTCTCAAATCTGAACCGAACTCATCACAGTACCTGTCGACTCGAAAGTGGCTGTACCTGTGTAGCTGCCTACGTACCTTGCCCACGGGATCAAGCCATACGTAGTTCATCCAAATGAGCTCCACCAAGCTCAAGCAACTGGAAGGATATGAAACAACTCTTTACAATGTGTAAATTTCACTCCTGACATCAACTTGGTAAGCATATCAACGAGATTTTCCTTGGCGTGAATCTTTAGCAACTCAATATCATCTTCATTAAGAATTCCCAAATAAAGTAGAACCTGACGTCAATGTGCTTCGTCCTTTCATGATACACCTGGTTCTTTGCCAAATAGATAGCACTCATGCTATCACGGTTGATTTTCAACAGATTTTGATCAATGCTCAAGTCATCGAGTAACCCTTGAAGCAATATTGCCTCCTCATAGCCTCCGTCATGACCATGTACTCGGTCTCTGTATTAGACAATGTAACGGTAGACTGTAAAATAGAGTGCCAACTCACTGGTGCTTGGGACAATGTAAACACATACTCCGTTATAGACCGGCGTTTGTCAAGATCTCCTGCATAGTCGGAGTCAACATATACGATACACTCCTGCTTACCCGTGGAATCCTTCTCGAATATCAATCCTGTTGGCCCAAAGGCCTTCCACCCTAGTTTTGATGATGATTAACTCATGTAGTTATGTTTACTAATATTCTTGTATTTTTAGTTACAGATCATTGATCAAGATATTAGTTGGTGATTGCTTCAAAAAGAGGAGTTTAGAAGCTTTCACATGGTGATTCCCGTGCCCGAGCATCAAGATCATACCTTTGCACTCGGTGGATCACGGTTTGGGATCAAGTCTACTTGAAGATGGAGATCGTCAAAAAGACTTAGGTATCTATAGTTTAGATAGTGTGTTTAGATCCATTTGTAAAGCTTAGTATAGTTGATATGCTCAAGTGCACAACACTCATAAGTTTTATGTTTGGATATTGGTTTTTTTTCGGTTTTTAGTTTAACCGATATATGTTTTCATGAATAGTTGATCAAAACAAGTTTACATGGTTTATATGTATTTTAGTTATACATACATGCTTACATGACTTATACAAACTTATTTTGACCTTCCTATTCATGTATTGAAAAATCCAAGTTTGATAAAATACATGTTTTGGTTTTTAGTAAAAATGATAAGACACAAAAATAGTTCAAATTGCTTGATAATTGAGTTGAAATATTTATCACATGTTTACATATCAATGCAAAATGATAAAACTATTTTTGGGTATTTTTACAAAGACTTAAAAGATTTTCTAAAATATTTTTAACATGGTGTTCTGTCCCAGTTTTGTGGCTGACAGGCCAGGTCGGCCGACCGCACGGGTCGACCGCACCTAAGGCCGGTCGACCCTTGCGGTCGACCGACGTGCACAAGCCTGTGCAGTCCGGGCAGACACAGGGACGGTCGGCCGGGCGGCTGACCGGACCAGAGAGCTCTGCTCTCTGTTATATTGGGTCGACCGGGCGGTCGACCGGGTTGCCCCAACGGTCATATTTCAGACCGTTGGCGGTCGGCCGGGCCAGCCGACCGGTAGCCTGTCAGGCTGCCAAATCAGCCTAACGGCTAGTTTTGTTTTGGGGCTATAAATACCCCATTGCTTGGTGTTTTTAACTAAGATTTTTAGAGCAGATTTTCTCCCATTCTTTGGTTTTAAAAATAAGTTTTTAAAGTGTTTTAGAGCCTCAAAGATTTCATCTTTATTGTTTTCAAGGGTTTGAAAAATTCAAAGAAAAATAGGTTTTTGGGATATTGCTTTAGATCTTCATTTCTATCATATTGCAAGTGTTTTCCCAAGGATTTTTCTTTGTTATTTGATTTTCAAAACACCTTGATTTCCACACTTGAGCTATCATCTATCCTATTCGATTAGGATTCTTGTTTTTGTGGAAAAGAGAAAAGAAAAAGAGATTGAGTTTGTGGTCTTTGGAACCACTTGTTGTACCCCTTGATTTTGTTGTATCCCTCTTTGGTAGAGGTTGATCGGTGATTGGTTTGCTCCCTCTTTGGTAGAGGTTGAGGCTTGTGGTTTGATCCCTCTAGTGAGAGGTGGAGTTTGGTTTGTAAACCCTCTTCGGTAGAGGTGTTTGTTGGTTGTTGTTTGGCTAAGGGCCTACCCCTCTTGTGTGAGGTGGTGTTTGTATTGAGAGAGGAGTTTGGTACTCCTTGTGTTGTAACAAATCCTCTTCGGTAGAGGTTCCCTCGGTGGGAGATAGTGGATTGGAAATCCTGCACGGTGGTGTAGGCGGGGATGTAGAGCGGGTGCTCGAACCTCGAAACATATCTTGTTGTTAGCGTTTGATCCATTTGTCTCTCTAACTCTCTCTATTTTGTGCAAAGCATCATTCTTCATTCATATCATTCATTGCTTGTGTTGTGCCTTACATATTTCATATTGCTATATCTTATATGCTTGGATTGCTTGTGTGTGTGCCTCACTTATACTTAACTATAAGAGCTTCACATAGCACCTCAACCCATTCAAGGGGAATCAAGAGGAGTTAGTTCAGAGCCCTTCACAGGGAATTCGGCTACACTTGTGTGTTGTATTAAGTGTGTTGTAAAATTTGCATTAGCTTCCGCATCTAGCGCATTTAGTTTCTAGATTAGCAAGTACACCTATTCACCCCCCTCTAGGTGTGCTTTTCAATTGGTATCAGAGCCAATGCTCCTGATACTTAGGCTTAACATCCTAGGAGTGAGATCCATTTGTTTGCTAATCTATTGTTTGCATTTGCTTGTTTGCACACTCATATACTTTAACATGGACTTCATGACCCCACCTATGTTTGACCATTCCAACATTCTTGTTTGGAAGATTAGGATGACCGTTTATTTACAAACCCTAGGACATAAGGTTTACCTTGCCATTACCAAGGAATCCTACCTTAGTGATAGCAAGCATATAGGGGCCAATGCACAAGCCCTAGAGGCCATTAGAAGCACATTAAATAAAGAATATCTTATGCTTGCTTCTAACTTTGATTCCGCATTTGCAGTGTGGAACATGTTGACAACCACCACCACGTCCAAGCTTCAAACACTATCCAACAAGAAGAGGAATCTAGTGGAGAATCCGACTCACAATGCTTCATGGTCCAAGGGAATGACTCCCTTGAGGTACACTCGAAAACCCACTTAGATAATGATGATGATGCTAGTTCTTCATGTAATGAGAATATTGATCCCCATGCTTTGAATGAAGAACTATCTATTGTTTGTGAAAAACTAATTGAAAAATATAATGTTTTGAAAAAGAAAAGTCTAGAAATTGAAAAAGAAAATAAAAGTTTGCATTCTAGACTTAACAATGTTTTGCAAGAGAAGGAAGAGATTCTAGTGAATGTGACTCACTTAGATCTCAACTTAATCTTGTTATAAAAGAAAATGAGTTTTTAAAATCTAAAATTGATTGTGAAACTCTTTTGAAGAAAAATAAAAATTTGTCTTCAAAAGTTGATTTTGTTTTAAAAGAAATAATTCTTTAAAAAGAGAAATTGATTTTATTTCAAAAGAATTAGAAATTTGTTTAAATAAAAATGTTCCTTTGAAAAATAAGATTGATGCACATGTTTGCCATGCTAGGGTAGTATCACACACTTCAACTATTGCATGCCACACTTCTTCTAATTAACAATGATATATCCATACTTAAGAAGAGTGTAGATTGTTTGGGCTCCACTTTGAGCCAATGTGTTGTGGGCCATACACGATTGGAATCTTTGTTTCGAAAGAAACAAGTTCCACCTTTTCATGCACACCCTCCACGGCATACACATGCTCCTCACGGATACACCCATCACTTGTATGCTCATGTGTACACTTGTACACATTGTGGACGTATGTGCCACCTTACTAAATTTTGTTATGATAGATTACATGTTTCAATTTAGCAAATAAGTTTGTTTGGGTTAGAAATGATACTAACCCCCATGGACCCAAAAGAAAATGGGTACCAAAGACCACCCCTCCTATTTTTGATGTAGGTGTGGGCTCTCACATGACGTGAGAGTTGCCGTACCTTGGAGTGGATGCGTTCCGAGCTTCATGAAAATCAATTGGATGCATCACTTTCAAGGTACATATGGACTCATTTGTGTTTAGGGATATGTATGTATACTTTTTGTGTTGACAAATCATACATATGCCTTGAAATGAAACTTGTTTTAATGGAAATTTAAAGTTTCATGTTTTTGTATTTATGTTTAACTTCATGTATATGTCCATTTTATCCAAATTATTGCTATACATATACATCCTTTTGAATCACGTGCCTTCATGCATATATTTTTATGGACTCGTTGTGTTTGGATATGTATGTATACTTTAATTTGTATAGGACATACATATACCTTGAAGACTAAATAATTTTGATGATTTTCATTGTTTCAAGGAATTTTGAGCTTGATTGGAAATTTCATAATGCCATGTCACACATTACTTGTACACTCACCATTTTTAAAAAAAAAAAATATATTTCTCATGAGTATGTTTTCATGAGCATGTATGGACTTTATTGAATATTGAGTGTTTTTAAGTGCTATGTGATTTACATGTGTTTTATGAAAGTTATTTTTAGTTTATTCCTTACTTGAAGGATTTCGTACTAGTTAACAAGATTTTCCATTTAACTAGTTCGTATTCTTCTTATGGTAGAGATTTTCAAACGTACTCTATTTTCAAACCTATTTTTGAAAACCCCTACCTTCAATTGGAGATGGATGGGAGATCATATTCATGTATGCTTTAAAATGAAAATCATTTAAAACTTGAACCATGATCGGGAGGCTAGTTATATGAGATATACACTTGATATTATTGTTATTTCAATTGGTATCATTGAATTCTTTCAATTGGTATCAATTTTGACCTTTCTTGTATACTCATATATGTTTGTATGTATGTATGTTTTCACTTCCAAGAATATCAATTTCAATTGGTATCTATTTTCCATACATATATATGTTTGTGTTTTATGCTAAGCTTGAGCTTCATTTTTGTTTCAATTGATTACTTTTAAATTGGTATCAAGCCTACGCATTGTTTTAGTTGGTATTTCATAAAGGGGGAGAAATTTGATTTTGTCTTTCAATTGGTATTTGTACTCCCATACTTTATGATTGAAAATTCAAATTTGGTATCATATGTTCAAAATGAAAATTATTTACAATTGGTATCAAAATTTTTGTTTAGACATTCAAATTTATTATGTTTAATTGCAATTGGTATCAAAATTTTGTTTAGACATTCAAATTTATTATGTTTAATTTCAATTGGTATCAAGATTTTCATGTGTTTTGCTTAAATTGGTATCAATATTTTTTGTTTGTTTCCTTTTAATTGGTATCAAGATGCTATTCTTTGACATATTTTTAATTGGTACCTTAATTGATTGTCACCCCTAATTGGTTTTGTTTTGTTTTAGACAAAAAGGGGGAGAAAAATTTATTGATTTAGTTTTGCTTTTACCCCTTTGTTGACGATTGACAAAAAGGGGGAGAATTATTTAAGAAAGATTTTGGTTTATATATGCATGTTTATGTTTTGCATATATTAAGTTTAATTTAGTTTAATTTTAATTGGTTTCTAGAGCACGTTTTGTTTTTAAACATTTCATTGTATCTAGAGCCATTTATTGTTTATGTTGTTTATGCATGATTTTGCATTGTCATTCATTGCATATTTATTGTTTATTTGTTTATGCATGAGTTAAGGGGAGCTTCTTTGAAGCTTAACTTTGATCCATGCATATATAACTCCATGAGTTTTGTCATCATCAAAAAGGGGGAGATTGTTGGCCCAAAGGCCTTCCACTCTAGTTTTGATGATGATTAACTCATGTAGTTATGTTTACTAATATTCTTGTGTTTTTAGTTACAGATCATTGATCAAGATATTAGTTGGTGATTGCTTCAAAAAGAGGAGTTTAGAAGCTTTCACATGGTGATTCCCGTGCCCGAGCATCAAGATCATACCTTTGCACTCGGTGGATCACGGTTTGGGATCGAGTCTACTTGAAGATGGAGATCGTCAAGAAGACTTAGGTATCCATAGTTTAGATAGTGTGTTTAGATCCATTTGTAAAGC
Source organism: Agave tequilana (assembly GCA_038442645.1). NCBI lineage: Eukaryota > Viridiplantae > Streptophyta > Magnoliopsida > Asparagales > Asparagaceae > Agave > Agave tequilana. The sequence continues at coordinate 99,406 of JAVJIF010020641.1, forward strand.
TTAGTATAGTTGATATGCTCAAGTGCACAACACTCACAAGTTTTATGTTTGGATATTGGTTTTTTCGGTTTTTAGTTTAACCGATATATGTTTTCATGAATAGTTGATCAAAATAAGTTTACATGGTTTATATGTATTCTAGTTATACATACATGCTTACATGACTTATACAAACTTATTTTGACCTTCTTATTCATTTTGAAAAATCCAAGTTTGATAAAATACATGTTTTGGTTTTGGTAAAAATGATAGACACAAAAATAGTTCAAATTGCTTGATAATTGAGTTGAAATATTTATCACATGTTTACATATCAATGCAAAATGATAAAACTATTTTGGGTATTTTTACAAAGACTTAAAAGATTTTCTAAAATATTTTTAACATGTGTTTCTGTCCCAGTTTTGTGGCTGACAGGCCAGGTCGGCCGACCGCACGGGTCGACCGCACCTAAGGCCGGTCGACCCTTGCGGTCGACCGACGTGCACAAGCCTGTGCACGTTTGGCAGACACAGGGACGGTCGGCCGGCGGCCGACCGGACCAGAGAGCTCTGCTCTCTGTTTATTTGGGTCGACCGGGCGGTCGACCGGTTGCCCCAACGTCATATTTCAGACCGTTGGCGGTCGGCCGGGCCGGCCGACCGGTAGCCTGTCAGGCTGCCAGATCAGCCTAACGGCTAGTTTTTTTTGGGGCTATAAATACCCCATTGCTTGGTGTTTTTAACTAAGATTTTTAGAGCTGATTTTCTCCCATTCTCTGGTTTTAGAAATAAGTTTTTAAAGTGTTTTAGAGCCTCAAAGATTTCATCTTTATTGTTTTCAAGGGTTTGAAAAATTCAAAGAAAATAGGTTTTTGGGAAATTGCTTTAGATCTTCATTTTTATCATATTGCAAGTGTTTTCCCAAGGATTTTTCTTTGTTCTTTGATTTCCAAACACCTTGATTTCCACACTTGAGCTATCATCTATCCTATTCGATTAGGATTCTTGTTTTTGTGGAAAAGAGAAAAGAAAGAGAGATCGAGTTTGTGGTCTTTGGAACCACTTGTTGTACCCCTTGATTTTGTTGTATCCCTCTTTGGTAGAGGTTGATAGGGTGATTGGTTTTCTCCCTCTTTGGGTAGAGGTTGAGGCTTGTGGTTTGCTCCCTCTAGTGAGAGGTGGAGTTGGTTTGTAACCCTCTTCGGTAGAGGTGTTTGTTGGTTGTTGTTTGGCTAAGGGCCTACCCCTCTTGTGTGAGGTATTTGTATTGAGAGAGGAGTTTGGTACTCCTTGTGTTGTAACAAATCCTCTTCGGTAGAGGTTCCCTCGGTGGGAAATAGTGGATTGGAAATCCTACACGGTGGTGTAGGCGGGGATGTAGAGCTGGGTGCTCGAACCTCGAAACATATCTTGTTGTTAGCGTTTGATCCGCTTGTCTCTCTAACTCTCTCTATTTTGTGCAAAGCATCATTCTTCATTCATATCATTCATTGCTTGTGTTGTGCCTTGCATATTTCATATTACTATATCTTATATGCTTGGATTGCTTGTGTGTGTGCCTCACTATACTTAATAACCACAAGAGCTTCACATAGCACCTCAACTCATTCAAGGGAATCAAGAGGAGTTAGTCCAGAGCCCTTCACAGGGAATTCGGCTACACTTGTGTGTT
>JAVJIF010020642.1:0-46941 GCA_038442645.1 Agave tequilana
CCCCCCCCCCCCCCCCCCACACAGTGTTTCCGAGTGGCCTTTTTCTGCGAACAAACAAGCCCTAATTAGAAAGCTTGTTTTCGTACATGGGCTAATGAAAATAACATCTTAGCTTAAATTAGTCAGGCGTTCAACAGTAACTATGATCCCTTCCTTCCATGAAAGGCTAAACGCTCACCACTCTTCACCCTCCCTAAACTTTTCTATCACCACTTAAATCACAACCCATGCTTTATCCTCAAGAAAAAAAAAATAAAATAAAAATATTGCAAAAGGCCAAAAATCAACATGGGGACCCAATCTGAGAGCATGGGCGTCAGTAAATCAAAGAGGCTAACTAGATTTCCCCCTCCCTCCCCTCTCTCCATAATATATGGGTGGTGCCACTCCCTTATTCTCTCCCCTCCACCAATGGCTGTCTTTTTCTCTCTCTTCCTCTTTTCTCTCTTCAGTACAGTTCACTGCACCACATTCACCTTCGTCAACAATTGTGACACCACCATCTGGCCCGGGACTCTCACCAATTCCGGCAGCCCACCGCTGAAACCGACCGGGTTCGAGCTCCGGCCGGGCCGGGCCCGATCTTTCCAAGCCCCCACGGGCTGGTCGGGCCGCTTCTGGGCCCGAACCGGATGCAACTTCGACTCGACCGGCCGCGGGTCATGCTCGGCCGGTGACTGCGGGTCGGGCGAGGTGGAATGCAACGGCGCGGGCGCGGCCCCGCCCGCCACGCTGGCGGAGTTCACACTGGCGGGGCCCGCGTCTGGCAAGGACTTTTATGACGTCAGCTTGGTGGATGGGTACAATCTGCCCATGGTGATCGAGTCCGGTTCGACCGGATGCAGCTCGACCGGGTGCGTGGTCGACTTGAACCGGAGGTGCCCTGTCGAGTTGAGAGTTGGGACGGGGAAGGGCGAAGCGTGCCGGAGCGCGTGTGAGGCGTTCGGGAAGCCGGAGTTCTGCTGCAGCGGGGCTTATGCCAGTCCGGCTACGTGTCGGCCGTCGGTTTACTCCAAGATGTTCAAGTTGGCGTGTCCGAAATCGTACAGCTACGCGTATGACGACGCCACGAGTACGTTTACGTGTGCCGGCGGTGATTATACCATCACCTTCTGCCCAAACTCAACCACGAGGTACGGTAACGTTTATTTTTTAATTTAAGGTAATAGATTCTGTAGCGATTTCGTTTTTTCTTTTTTGACAAGTTGGAATTTTTATACACGAGAAGGAAGGAGAAAAAATATTGCTTTGAGAGTTTTTGATTCTTTTAAGTGAGAGGTTGAAAAAAGAGCTGAGACAGGATAAGGTAAGAGAAAGAAGAAAAGCAGAGGAATGGATTGGAGAGTGATAATTCCTTTGTTCCTTTTGCTTCTTGTTTAATAATTGAAAAAATTAAGATGGAAACTAAGCTTATATTTAACTAACTAGTTCACTTTTGTGATGAGATCACAGTCAAAAGTCATCAAGGCCAGATCCTACAAGCAATTATCCTCCACCAAAATCAACAACAGGAGGAGGAGGAGGAGGGGTGATATTGGAATCTGACTCTTGGCTTGCAAGCTTGGCCACAGGGAATGCAGCACCCACAGCAGTGACAAGACCATTGCTTCAACAAGTCTCATTATTAGTTGTAGCTACCTTTGCTTCTTGCATCCTACTCATTTTGCAAGTGTTGTGATGATGATGATGATGATGGGTTCATTTAATTTGTTTGGAGGATAAAAACACAAGGAGGTCCTTTAAAGAAGAGGTGGTCCTAGCTGAAACATTTGGGTCTACAGGAAAGGAAGTTGTTTTTGGCCCGCAAGCCAGCAGGGGCATGTGATGTAATATATACAGTGAGCTTTGGGATCAGTAGATTTGTATTCTTGTTGGTGCACTATATACCTAATAATATGTTGATTTTTTTCCCCCTTCGCAATCACGTCACTCCCACACTCTCTCATAGGAAAATTTCATATGGCGGATATATTATCGAAGACATGTCTTGAACTGTTTAATTACAACCTCCGTAATCTTATATCATTGTGATGGATAAACACATCTAATTTGGGTGGTGCAGTGGTCAAAAATTGACCCTCACCAAGATGCTGACACGTGTTCGAGCAACCAAGTCTCTCTTTCGAGACTTCTGCATCATTCAATTCGCCCAGCAGCCTTTGTCACATCGGCTCCTCCCGAAGACGTCAACACCTCCCAAAACAAACCCTCGGCGCTACCTCATGTTCCGAAAACATCACCCTCCGGAGTCACCTACAGTCCAAGATTCCCGATTTCGCCCAAGAAGTCCCCAGTAGCGTCCATCGAGATCTCTGTCTACAATTACGCCACTCTCTCTTTCATGTTGAAGACGTGTAACGCCCCTACATTCAAAGCGGACAGTTATGAACAATGAAGAAATTCCTTACATACAATCCCAACAATCCAACACTCATAATCACGACCGTTTCAACACCGCATATGAAAGTCGTGCCTTTATAGGGACCTCGTCAGCTCTTGTTCACCGCCAATAACTCAGTATAAATGGACCACCGTCCCCAATGAGAAGAGAACCACGAATCCTCTCTTTGGACCTAACACTAAAACCTTATCACACTAATGTAATGATATCGGACCAATAGTTTGTATCCCATGCTATGAATCGTGAGAGTCTATGGAGATGTAATAACTTTCTCACTTTTCTCTTATTTTTCGACCAATCGAAGAGCATTTGTCCACATATCAGCAATATGATCAGTGTTACTGATATGTCTATTACTTCAATTGTCAGCATACAATGGACCATATAATAAAACACAATATAAGAGGAGGATAAACGCCAGCTGGTCAACTGATCAGATCAATTTGCTGAAATTGGAAGCTTTAAACGGCAGTTGATTGCAATGATGCATCATGGGTCAAGTTTTCTGGTGATTAGTATTCAAAGAGCATCACAATGGATCAAGCTTAACTTCAACTTTCAGATTTTTCAGCTGATACTTTACAGATTTTCTTTTAGATTTTAATTTTTTTTAATCTAAACTCACAATTTTTCATCTATCATTTTTCATCTATCATGAGTTTCGATTGGGTGTTAAGAAGTATTATAATTATGCAGTACTAGTAGCATTAAGATTAAATTTTTCATTCCATGTAATTGTAATACTTATACAATTAATAATAATTCAATTCAATTCTCTCTTTCACTTTAAATGGTAGTTGACAAAATATTAAATTGCATAAATAACGCAAGCTAGCACATAACACAGGAAGGGTCATTACGAGTCACAGTCGTATTTTGGTGTTTGAAAGTGATCGTAAGTTGGCAATTGAATTTGAGTGAGAATACGATGCGACGAGAGAGTTGTCAACTTCTTATTGGGGAGTCAAAAAAAAAGATATTATTCTGCTCGACATTATGTTGCCATGGAGTAAAACACAAACTTTAGTGATTGCATATGGTGAAGTTAACCCATCCTTTTTATGCCATCTTCTGTTTCACACTGGCGATTTACCTCTTCTTCAATAAACTCTCAGTCATGGAGCCGGAGAAAAATATCTTATGGTGATTTTATCTCTCACCAAAGTGAGAGTAAATATGAGGTAACTTGTGTCGTTCTGGAAGGATTCGAATCCTTCTCACTCAAATACAACACATCCGAATATAAGATTTATTCTCTTGAACTTGATCTACATTATTTCAAGTAACTAAAAATAAATACTTTTTGCTCATTCATCAAGTTGGCATAAAATAAACTGAAAATAACATATTGATTAGATCTACTATATCTTTAGACATACAAATTCTTAATCCGACCATTTCATCATGATCTAAACACTTAAAACTCTCACAAACCAATTTTTGTTAGATTTCAAACATTCTACACAGTTAAACTAACCAACTAACTATTTCGACCGTCTATTTTTCGCTTACTTGATTGATAGGCAAAAAGTATTTAAAATACATGATTTTTGATTTTTTTTTTTTTAGTTAATTTAAATAATGTAGATCAACTTCAACGGAATAAATCTTGCATGCGAATGTCGTAGGTTGCATTAAATGAGAAAAATTCACCCCGTATCCTTCCGAAATGACACAAGTCTATCTCATTCCGAAATGACACAAGTCTATCTCAGTATATATTCCCTCATAGGATATCTATTATATACTAATTCCAATAATCTCGAGAATTAATTGTTCTTTAACAATTTTGAAAGAAAAACGGAGCACAACTAATTAAGAATGTATGAGTGAGTTTGTAAAAAGTTTGAACTCAGGTTGTGACAATACATTCGCCGTAAGATGTGACAATATATTCGCCCTAAGATACAGTACATTAGAGATCAAAATTCATACAAGTAGGTATGCGTGAGTCTCACATCACATATAACCTGCACGCACAAAAAACACTTCATTTAGGTAGTAGGCAAGCTTAGCCAACTGTGATGACTCGTCGTTCCTTGAAAGTGAGAAAAAAGATATCTTCGTAGCTGAATTAGCTCCTTGGTAGCCACGCGAAAACAGCATTCGCATTCCATGTGTACATGTACCGTAGAATCCAAGATCATACAAAAACATTGCATACATATGTAATCAATCAAAATGTCATACAATGCATACACCATAACTTTAACTTGGCTCTATACGTGCAGTGATTATTTAAATGTATGCCTTAGTTTTACATGATGGTCCCAGTCATGTACAATTACACAATTGCTTTTATATAGCATATACATTAGTTAAGCATAATACACTAATCTCACGCGCGAGTTCTACACCACAGAATGTATTGCTTCTCAATACTACAATAAATTGTCATGGTATTCTCAATAAAACTCCTAAAACTATCAGAGTCCCAAAATATAACCACAAACTATATTTTTCTCACTTTGACACTATAAATGATGTTAACAGTGCAAGTGCAAATACCTAAATACCTTACACTTGCAATTTGATGGAAAAAAACACGTGTTGTGCACATCTTAGATTAGTGACAATTTGGTCATAAAATAGACATGTGATAGACACGTAACAGCTCTTGGAACGGAAGATGGGTGAAAGGTAGTTTTTTGAAATTCAAGGAATAGCTTGTAATGATATTTTATGTATTTGATAGTTATGGGGTTTTATGGAAATACCATGATAGTTTATGGTAGTATTGAGAAATTTAGCCGTTATAATTTAACACATCCACTTGCCTTGAGATCTACAAGATGCCGCAAATTTCAATTTCTAATGCTAAGATCACCATAATCTTCCCATTGAACCATGGGTAATATGTCCTCCTGTTTGATTTTCCTTTTCAAAATTTATCCTTATTGCATTCGGATTAGGATTTTCAAAAAACCAAAACCCAAAAGCCCGTCAAAACAAATGTGGGACCTCAATACCCCTGCTAATTTCCATTTTCAATATATCCATGAATTACACCCTAATCTTGATATGCTCCTCATAATTCTTTGAATTCTGATATTATACCCTAAAAGTGGTACCCTTGGTTAGTTAAATACTATAACTAGTGATCCACATGCAAATACATTATAACACTTTCCATTAAGAATTACATAGAAATCGGGAAATGTTCTTCTTCTGGATAAATATAAACAAACAATTTTGTACAAAGTTGTGTTTAGCAAGAAGAACATTTAGATTGAACTATATGAACTAAACTATAAACATATCAAACTCGGATTAATCAGATTATCAGGTCGAGATCCATAAGGATTCATATGCATGTAGATTCAATAAATAATAATCAGGTCGACTTTTAGAATCCATATCAGATATGATTGTACCGATTCAAGTTATGAGGCCCCGCGGCCACCCCAAAACCCCAACTGCTATGCCAGTTTACTAACACCCCTGTAATGTTTTTGAAGAGTATGTATCAAAAACAAATAATTAAAGGGACTATCAGAATTAAAAAAAAAAAAAAAGTTTCAGATGAATGGAACCTAAACTTGAATGTTCAGAGAAGAAAAGGATCCAGAAATGCACTATAAAATGACAAACTATTTATACTTCTGATACAACTACAAGACTGTCCACAGCAAGATTAAGCACGACTGCTTGACAAGTAAAAAAAGATCAAGCATAGCTGAGGTTAAGAAAGCCTAGTTAGACGCAGCTCTGAGCCTCTGACCTCTGCTTGTTCCACAATCAAAACCAAAATCAAGAGATTTAAAGACTCTTTTCAAAACCTAATCTCATCATAACAGGGTAGGAGAATCCCCTAGAAATGGGCCTTGTTTTAATTTAATTTGGGTGGCATTTTAGAATGTTTGAAACAATCGGCTACTCGTGCCCGGGGTTTTCGGGCGGCTGCCTGGCCTTCCTACTCATCAATTACCTATAGTCACTCACCAAAAGTAGAATCCCCACAATAGGCCCTAGATAGTGGCATGGTCATACTTAACTACATTTGGGAGTAAATCCAGGATTCTAGCTTTATTAGCCTTGCAAGTGACTGACATCCCAAGTGAAATGACATCATGTTGGCCCATTCTAATCCAACTCTCCTCAAACCAATCAACCTTGTGCTTTAAAAGAAAAGAAGTTGAGAAACTCTCTCTGAGAAAAGCATGCTATTGGAATTAGAGAAGACACAGGATTAAGCCTGCTTTTGATGTGAAACGAGGGGGGGGGGGGGGTCTATAGATTTTGGGAAAAAAATGAGAGATGAAAGAAATAGTCAATGATTAACTAATGGATTAATGAAACGGCCTTCCATCTTTTCGGATCTCACGCCGCACGCTCCTCAGTCTTGACCTTAGGCCGCTTCACAACGTCCGCTCAATCTTAGCTTCACGTTTAGGGTTTCACACCCTACCATGGGAGGCACGCCCTTCAAGAAAAAACTCAAAACATTTTTTCCTCAAAATTCTGGTCTCTTTTATTGAAAGAAATAGAGCCTTCAAATAGACCTACAAGTCTTGATTTTTCACCACATAATTGATGTGAGACTAAATATGAAAACAAAGACTAAATAAAAGAAAAGAAAAAACACATTAAACGCAAAAAAAAGATACAAGCTCAATTCGAATTCTCTCATGACATTGATGTCCCCATCATTCTCGCCAGATAGGAAAAACTCAACCCCATCGAGTATACATTAGTTGATACTGGCTCAACACTTGATTTGGGTTCGAAACTGCTATTGAGAAGCCGGTTCTCAAGAACATGTCTTATACTGTTAACTTGTTGATAATTGTGATTCACAAATGTTGATCCGAATGACTTTTGCTAGTTGATGTCTGATATTGCTATTCTCGTGAGGAGGGGGGAGAGAGAGAGAGAACAATGGGGCTTACTTTCTTTCTTTCTTTTTAAAAATATTTTGATTGTGATTTGTAACTAAAGATTTGGATTGTGGCTGAGGATTTAATTTGGGGCTGAGATTTTAAATTATGGTTGGGATTTGAGATGCATGTGAGGATTTTAGATAAGATAAAAGATAACGAGGAGATTGAAAAGATTTTGTAATTTTTTTTTAAATTGTGAAAAAAGAAATGAATGAGATTATTTGACAAAAAAATTAAAAAAACAATGAATAATTCAAATAAAATTGTATCGATTTCATATCAGAATCTTTTCACAAGAAACTTGTATTACAATTTTAATTTCATCACTCGCTATTTTTTTTAATCATGCTCTAATACCAAATTGATGTGAAATGAGGAGAGAGGGTCTAAAAATTTTGGGAAAAGATGAGAGATGAAAGAAATAGCTAATGATTACCTAATAGATAAATGAAAAAAAACTCACCTTTTCGGGATCTCATGCTGCTTCACACCGCATGCTCGATCTTAGCTTAGGGCTTCACATCCCGCTATGAAAGGCATGCCCTCTCAAGAGAAAAAAATCCCAAAACATTTTTTTTCCTCAAAATTCTAATCTCCTTTTATTGAAAGCAATGGAGCTTTTAAATTAAGCCTGAATAAATCTTGACTTTTCACCACATAATCGATGTGAAACTAAACATGAAAACAAATACTAAATAAAATAAAAAGAAAAACACACTACACTCAAAAGAAAAATACAGACTCAATTCGAATTCTCTCATGAAATTGATCTCTCCATCAGCTTATATGGATTGCATGTACCTGAGCCGATGGGATTGAACAGTTAAAGCTCCAAAGCTGCACCTGATGAAAGCACAATTCACCGCCCTTTTAGCAGAGCTCTTTTATCAGAGCCCCACAATTAGTTCTCTCAGGGGAAAAGATACACGGGCAAGATATAGAGTGAGAGACAATGGGAGAAAAAGAAAAAGCACAAGTAGGCCCAAAGGGCCTTGTGGATAGGAGATTCTGATTCTTATTTGTGGTGACTGAGGCTGATGTCCCAAAGTTGAGACTAGTGGGGGTACTGCAGTGGTCACAAACAAGCAAAATTCTGATAAGGAGCTGTCCTTGGAAGTTATTTTGAGTGGTCCCTCTCCAGTCTGAAAGTGTCACTGTAGGGCTGCAAACTAAGACAGCACCACTTCTATTGAATCAGACTAGTTGTTATCCAAGAGATAGAACATGTGATTTCACAGGACTAGTATGCATAATCTACAGACATTAGGAGATAAAAGTTGTACAAATTCTGAATCAGACTAGTTCTTATCCAAGAGAGAGAACATGTGATTTCACAAGACTAGTGTACATAGTGTACATAATCAACAGGCATTAGGAGTCTAACAGGCAAATCAGCAATGTTTGTAGTTGGTACAACATTCAACCGTTACCTGAGAAACCGGTGTTCGAGCTGTTCAAGATGATGCAATAGGATATAATTTTTTCTCCCCTGAAAAGGAAAAAACAATTATTAGCACGCATTTGCATGGGAATTGATCATTTTTATAGATTTATAAGTTTGTCTCCCAAAGGAACAAGGGCTTTAGCATCAGTAGCCTGAAAAGAAAAATTTTCTCTTTTCTAGATTTGGGGGGAAAAGGAAAAGAAAAAAAGAATTAATAGTAACAATAAATTTTAGTTTGCAGAGTTTTTCATCATAAAGATGAAAATTTTAGCTGGATCTCAGCCTTCAGAAGAAAAGTCGCAGATTGTATTCAAGTGCAAGTGGCCAACAGCCAACTTATTACTTCCTCATCTGAGTTAAAGACTAATTTATGAAGAACATTTTTCCTCATCTATATAACTTACTAAAGCAAGTTATCAAACACAAAAATTTGTGAATGCACAATTTGTAAGATAAAAATTGAAACACTTGAATCCAACTTCTAAACATTCAGAGGAAAAATATCTATACTTCAGCCGGAATGAATTCCATCACAACACAAGAGAACAAACCAATGCACAGCAAGTTTTAACAGTAACAGAAAAACAAAGTATCATGTCTGATTCGTGTCAATCCAACATGTATCTGCACATAGTTACCGGACACTTTATTATGTATGGTTGGTAAAACTAACTTTTGACACTGACACCATATTATATTCAAAAAAGAAGAAATATTTCACACACATTTTGTACACTGTATATATACCATTTAGATATTTTTTTTAGCACTTTCATATATTTATTCAACTTGGATGGGAAACTCATATGACACCAGTTTTGTTGTTTGAGAAACTTAAGAGAAATATTTAGCAATTAGTTACTCTTAATAGAAAGAAAAAAAAAAGTGAAGAAAAACTTAATAAGAGAACTCTTGCAAAAAGTTACTTGCTCAATTTTAACTAGAGATTTCATTAAAATTTCTTGAGAATCGCAAATTTCATTAGAGTTAACTATATGCATATATATATCTGTAATCTAAAAAATTATATTTTAATATGTGTTATATTAAATATTTTTTCCTATGTTTTTCAAGGAATATGAACATTTATTCCTTTATACTACTTGCTTCTTGCAATTTTTTTAAGAAATTTCTCAAAGTGTTCTCTGCAATTTTAATTTTGACATATATGAAATTAAGAATATATGTATTTACACATATATACAGGCAACAAGTATATACATGTTTCTATGTTTTTCAGAACTACGTATCATGCACCAGCACTTTCGTGTCTTGACCTCGTAGCGACTCCAGCACAACACAGCTTCAGTTGAGAAGTGTTCATGCTACATAGGCAACAACTATTGATACCACAGAATGACAATGATTTGCCACCAACCATACCGCATTTTCCCCAATTATGTTATCTACTTGATAGATTCGATCACCACTCAGAACATTCGTAAACTATGCTTTCATCTGTAAGGCGTAGGGTTCAATACGAATAAAAGTTTTCAAAAGCAATATATATATATATATATATATATATATATATATATATATATATATATATAGACTTGTATCCTTTCAAAAGGATTTGATCCCTGATCCTTCCCACTCAAAATCAACCCTCCAACATTCGAATACAAGATCCACTCCGTTGAAGTTGATCTATACTATTTCAAGTATCTATAAACCAAAATCAAGTGTTTTAAATACTTTTTGCCCATCCATCAAGCGACGCAAAATGGACGGCCGAAAGTAGTGAGTTGGTTAGATCTATGTCTTTAGACATACAAATTCTCGATCCGGCCATTTCATTATGATCTAAACATTTAAAAACCCCTATAAACTAATTTTTGTTAGATTTCAAATGTTCTACACCGTTAAACTAACCAACTCACTATTTAGGCCGTCCGTTTTTTCCCCTACTTGATGGATGGGCAAAAAGTATTTAAAACACTTGATTTTTGGTTTATAGATACTTGAAATAGTATAGATCAACTTCAACGGAGTGGATCTTGTATTCGAATGTTGGAGGGTTGAATTTGAGTGGGAAGGATCCGGGATCAAATCCTTTTGAAAGGATACAAGTCTATATATATATATATATATATATATATATATATATATATATATATATATATATATATATATTTTGTCGCATAACCCACAGGATATGAAATCCCTCTTCTGTCAACCAATTCATCATAGATGTGAATGCATCAGATGCCCAAAAGAATTATTGAAAAACAACAAAGCGTCTATCGCCTTCCATGATTAGCAAAACAAAACCTATCGATTTCCATAATAGCTACGCTTACATAAACTACATTACTTTACGAGCAAATGTAATTAGGTTTTGCCTCCAGCATTCCAGTGGACCAGTTTCGATGGAGTCAATTCATTATTTATGAGTATGGACGGCTACTTATTAAATTTTTCATATGCAATGGTGGTGCTTTAAGAGAAGATAAGGAATCTTATGCAGTGTAATAAGTTCAGAACGCACTGAGATGTTATTAAATGATAAAGAATATGTGTAATCAAGAAAGGAAGAATACGCAAAACTTGTGCAGGTGATACCCACTAAGTACAAGCTTCATATGGCCAAATAGGAAGCCTTACCAATTTGGGGGCTGTATTCATCATTATTGGGAGATTTGTCCAATAAAATGTTTGGAACATGCTATCATTTGCCATTACTTTGGATGAAAGAGACCCATAGAACTCCATTGGAAATTAGGTAACTCAACCTAACAGCATAAACTTGGAATACCCTGCATCAACATATTCATTGCTGCTGCTGAATTCAGTTGAATGAAATCCCATGTCAAATCTAAAATGCCCAGCCGAATCCAGCAGGCTTATGATTTACATCAAAAGTTTGTACATTGATCATACCTAGAGAAAGAAAAATTCAGGAAAAAAAAATGGTATATATTAAAAAGAGAAATGTTCACTTGAGTAATACATGTTGATGGACAAAACCTGAACAGCGAGGAAGATCATCAAATGCATACCTTGCGCAATGGTTCTGACATGAAATTACTGTGGGAAGCTATTGTGTGAGAAAGTGATCCTCACTAGAAAAGGATAGCTGTGATCTTTGTCATAGTTAGGCCAAGAGCTATCACCACCATTAAGAAATTTCAAATGAAGATTCCAGACTACAGTATCATAATTTTCGATCAATTCATAATGCAACCCAAAACCTTTGATTATATCCAGAAACTTGTAGAGGGAATCGCCTCTCTTGGGGCTGAGGAAGATGGCTTCCGAAACCTCTGAATATTTCAACAGGGATTTGATTGTACGAGCAAGGCTTTCATGGAAGTCCTTGAAGAATGTGCTATGAACAGAAAATGCAAGTTAGATAACAAACTTGCAAAAGAGTCAGACATCACTCCTTGTGTTGTAAATTACAATTGTGTGCAGAGAATCATTTTTTTATATATCAAACAGAGAAATTACATCAGAACTTTTCACTTGCATGCTTGGAAATTCAACAATTACTCAGTTTATTTGACAATAGCACATCAATCAACCCATTGCTCGATCAAGCTCTTTTCCTTCTTGTCTCAATTCTGAATAGGAAGTTAGTAAATCAACAACATCGAGGCAAAAAAACTGAAATACTTTATGTCAGACAAGATTGTATGTCTGAAAGTTCAGCTCTAACAACTAAAAAGGTACAATATCTTCAGAACACGTGTAAGATCTGAGACAACTTCCAATGAGTACTTTTAGTGGCATCTCCAAATTCTCAAGTTTCTCTGGTGGATTTCATTGAGTCATTTGACACAAATGGAAAAGGAAAAAAGAAGGTAGCAGAGTGTCTCAAGGAATTGATAGCTGACGAATTTATTACAAAGATATAATGCCTTCCTTCCATTGCCCAAGACAAAGCCCATAGCACAATTGGTGGCACAAAATAACTTGCCGAGATTTAAAGCTATAAGATCTTTTTTACTTTTCCTTTTTTTTCCCTCCATTCTTGAGAGAGGCTTGACATACTAACATTCAAATAATCCAAATGGAAAATACAAGGAATAAGAAATAACCAATTTGTTCTCTCAAAAAAAAATAACTAATCTATTTAAACCGGCTTTTGAACCATATGTAGGAGTTCACCTACCTGACTGATTCATCAGTTAAACAACTAAAATTTATAAAGAATATGATCACAGTTTGGTCAAGGAAACACATATAGATTTGATATCAAAAAATAAGTCATAGTTCCGTAATGTCATAGTGTATGAAAATTTATGTACCAAGGACACTTCTCTCAAGAAGCCATAACTGTGGACAACACTTCCTGGACACCTCATAATCTGCCACGTGTCAGTCACTTTCCAAATATGTTCTCAATTTTATAATATACTTTTTTTCATTCCGAACACTTCTCACACATTTTTGGGATGCATTTTCTACAATTCTAAATTGTTCTTTTATACTCATTACACATTGATATATGCAGTTCTTTCATTTATGTAATAAAGATTATTTTACTTTAGTGGGATAAGGACATCAGAAAAGCAGTTAAAAGTGAGATAACCAGGTTATCCTATAGAAAGTTAATTAGGGTAGCTTTCAACATAAGAAGGGAGATATACTAAGCTCTTATACACAAATTTGAAGAGCAAGACATCTTTCATTATTCAAAGTAATACAAACATATGATAGGTTAAGTTTTAGCATATATGTAAACATCATATATAATTATATTATCAGAAACACGTATGTGCTGCGTGCGCATTTGTTTGTGTGCCTATTTGTGTTGTAATGAATTCTCCTTCTTGTTGTTTTAGTTATCATCACCATCATTTTATATAATCTATTGTCATGATTCCATGTCCCCATGTTATTAAACCATAAAAGCAGATTCGAGAAAAGGTTCACAATCAGTTATTACAGGAATGCAAAAGAACAACATACCAGTCGCTTGCAACAATAATATCAAAGGTATTCAGAATATCTGTAGCTTGATTCTGATTCCAATGCAATAGCATTGAATGTACTTTCGAATTTCCAAAGATGTCGGCATTTAGATTTATGTTACGCTGAATATCTGAATGTTGAAGTGAGATAAAGAATACTGTAGGCAAGCAGATAAGAAAATCTTTCCCATTGCTGAGAATATATTGCTTATAGTACACAATACCTGAAATCTTTGACATGTTAAAAGAACATTAAAATTCTCATTCTTAATTCACTGAAAATCCAAGAAGTAGCACAAAATGCAATTCTGCTCGTACAAGGTGTGCTAGTCGCATTCTTATACAATAAGCGTCTACTAGAGATCTTACATTTTTTGTACAGTACTTTAATTATTAGAATAGGGATGAGTAATCTACATGCGAAAATCATAAGATAGAACAAGAAGTCCTTCAATCATCACTCGTCAGAGTTCAAAGAAATTGAAAAGAATGCAAACCTTGTCATATGTCATATTAGGTATACCTTAAAACAAATCTTCATAAAATAAGCATCTTAAGAATATTTTGCCTCTTCATATATATATCTACCAGAGTAGAGATAAGAAGCTACATGCAAAGGTACAGTAACATTAGGCCATTAAGGTGAAGCATACAGTAATCACCTTGTTAACAAGCACAACCATATTGCTTATGACATCGAGTAAGGATAAGAATCCTTCATTTCAAATTTGTTCTTTGTAATATTGATCAGCACGATTTTGTTACTGCTCGGGTATTTTTAGTGGTGTTTTACAGAGTGAGCTATCAAAAGGGAACTGGACCACAAAAGCGTGCTTTAGAGACTGTAAGATGTGCAACAGGAGACTAAATGCGAGATGGGATGTTTTACACTATTGTTGCTCTACCACGCTTCAAAACGGACACCAGATATTCGGAGAAGTTTAAAGTCACCTGGAACAAAAACGTAATTTTGTAAAGTTCAGGGGCTTTAGTGCAAATTGACATTGATAGCTCTTCTGTATAATTAAATAAATGTTTTGGACTTCTATGTAAAATAATCAAAACCCTAAGCCTATAAATAGAGAAGGCTAGGGTTTTGAGGGGAGGTTTTTTTTTTTTTCACCTGTACGTACATTTTCAGATCTAAAATTTTGAGGCTTTCTCTTCTTCCCTCTGCGTAGAATTCTCGTCCACGTTATTTTTGTTCCTGTTTGTTTTGATTGATTCATCAACCCTCTACAATCTCCCTGCATCACAGCCGACTTTCTTCATCCAAAGAAAAGAAAAGAGAGAGAGAGAGAGAGAGAGAGACACAGGCGCCTGCAAACAGGCGCCTGTGTTCAAAAAGATTACAACAGAGAGAGGCAAAGCCTCTCTCTCTGTTACTGGGCCCCGCCCCCCACCTTGTGGCGCCCCCTGTTGAAGAAGCCTTAGCGCCCTCCATTTGAAAGAGGAGGCCACCCACACCACTGGTGCCCTCCCATCAGCAGCAGCTTTGGCAGGTGAAGTTTTAATATTTTTTTTATTTTTTTTATATACTTTCAATAGTTTAATTAATTAAGGTTGCTATTAATTATTTAATTAAATTTAGATAATTTTAAACTGATTTAATTAGTTTAGTTTATTGTTAGTTTTATCATGCATAGCTAAATTCTCCGCAAGTATTTAGGGGAGATGAACCTAACCTAAATTCATGTGATCGACGGTAGATCTCCTACCTAGGGTTGTTGTGCATACCAATTGACCTATAACTTTTAGGAGATTATTTTTAGAGTCACTAATTATTTGACAAGGTATGTATCAATAGTCAATGGTCTATGCTTAGGATTTTTACTGCTTTTTCTGCCTTTAATTTATTTAGTCATCTTATTTACCTTTGATGGACCATGTGATGCAGATAATACCCTGTGCTTAGAACTAGTGTTCTGACTTAATGTGCCCATTAGAAATAGAGATTTAGGAAGTGACAAACAAACCGGTATGGACATCGAAATTGATCACTTGATTCTAGATTAGGGGATTCGATCCTAAGTGCTTGACTTTTCTTTTATTATAATTAATTCACATAGCTCACAAAATCCTTAAATCTTTTGATCCATTCGTGTAGAAGTGTCATAACCAAAAGAACCACCTGTCCCTGTGACCGACCCTCAAGTGCTACAGCGAACGATCGTGCGCTTGCGGTAATTTTAAAACGAGGAGACAGAATCTCCCCATCAAATATGAGCTTAAATTGCATACCAGTAAAGTAAATTTCTAACAGGCCTTCCATGTTATTACAAGTCCATCTCGTGTCAATGGTCTACTTGGCTAGAGATTTGGCACCAATTCAGCTGCTGAAATCAAGTTGAATGCTAATTAAAAAAATTCATCTAATTTACATGTAATCTTCAAAAGATAGGGTTGAGCTCCATACCCGACCACATTTTGTTACGAGAACACTTAGATAAATTGAGTTCCAAAATATACAAGGGCATATTACTTCAAAATTTTCAAATATGTCTGATAAGAGAACATCTGCTCTATTTGCCAACAGGGATTATAGAAGTCTTCCATTGGGAAATATGTGAGTTCTATCAAGATCTAGAGTGTTGCTGACATGGAAGAACCTTTAGCTACCACTATAAATGTTCCCGCCAAAAGGAACAAGGCTGGCAATGAATTTTTGGAATTGTAAATCAATAATCAACCTAATATGCAATGAACACTCAACAAGGACAAATTGAAAGGGTATATTTTCAGAACAGCACCATTTAAAGAAGATTTCACATAACTTTGAAAACTTGCAAATAAAAAATGAAATTCTTCATTAACCAGAATACATCTTATGGACTCCAGCTAATAAACTTAGATCTTGATATATGATATCTCATAATGAATAGCATTTCATCCTACGATAGAATAGAAGTTTGATAATCTTTTCTAGATCATAAGAATAATGGACTATGAATGTCATTAATTGTAGTATCAACAGTTGTAGAACTAAACTCTATAAAGCAACATATGAATGATAAGGCAAATATATAGCAAGTGTTAAAATACTGAAGAAACATATAAAAGCATCACCGTGAAAGGATACAATCTACAACTTGTGGATTTCCATCAGAAATCACAACTTCACTAGCATCGGTGCCTGCCGCAATCGCTAATCCAGCCAATCCATATCCTGACCCAAGCTCCAGAACTCTTTTGGACCTTTGTAAAAGAGCATGACTCAGCAAGCAGACAGATTAACATAAAGCAAAAGTAGTAATACATTAAGGTAATCCTAAAATTTTATATGCATATGCATATGCATATATTTAAGCATACAGGAAGTATTAGTAGAATATACAATAAATAGTTAACAATTAAAGGAGTCAAACAATTGTCATAAAAGGGAAAACTATAATTCAGTCAAATTAAGCACTATTAAAATGTACTTCACATTCGTTTAGGACACCTGAAAATATTTGAATGCTTCATGCAAAAGTAAGCAAGAACATCTTCGGATGGCCAACGACCTGCATGACAGAAAAAGTAACAAGAAGAGACTGAATAAGTTGAATAAGATTGACAAAGAAACAGCAACACTTAAAATTTTCGCATTCTATATATGAGATGTTACACATTATTTTTTTATTTACTAAATTTATTATAGAATAAGCATGTGTTCTGTTTGCTGTGGTTTAATCGTGGCTTAGAGTAGAATGTAATTCCATATAGAAAAGTTATCATTTTCTCCTCCTGAACTCTTTCCCTAGTCTAAAGAATTTTGGAGGATTGATCATTGGTTGCATGAACTTAAAATGAATAACCGATAAAACATACTATTCCTACACAGCAACTCGCTTGTAGGATTTCTGGCAAGCCTGCCTCTAGTCTATATTCCAGTTGCCAAGAATATTGAACCAACTTAAAGCCTAACATCAGATTGACAGCCAGTTATAAAAGTTTTCTAAATCTTTAATAGACCTTGTGCTCCATAACTGATCAATTTTGATAAGAATAGGCAAGGATGATACATAAATGTTATATAAAGAATATCCATATTCATCACATATTTGAGAATCTAAACTCCGTGTGTGTGTGTGTGTGTGTGTGTGTGTGTTAGTAATGCTTCCACATGAACAGTCAAGATGTGGAACATGCCACTCAGTTTAACTTGGGTGTTTCTCTTTTTTACCACCCCCCACCCCCACCCCCAAATCCCCGCAGGAAACTTTTGATATTCCATATTCCAGGGTTATTTAAAAGAAAAACATAGGATCGCATGGACAAAACAAAAGGGGAAAAAGAAGAGGATGGAAGGAGTAGCACATTCACACCCAGAATGCATACAAGGACAATTAGTAGCGGCTACTAATTTAAACAGGATTAGATGATTATTTCTTTTATTAGTTAAATTTGTTGTCTTTGTCATATAGCATGCCTTTCAAGATTATGTAAAGACAAACTTATTATGAATTAATCACAAAATAATATTTTTTTGTGTGTGACTCTCCTTTTCCACCAGTCTGGATAAAGGAGGCTTGCATCAGATAGACGATTAAGGAGGAGCGTTGAAATAAATTCATACAAATTTTACATTGGAGTGTCCCACCTTGCAATTTGCTGCATGAGTGCAACTCGGGTGCAATTTAAGTAGGCAAAGGTGGTTTCGAAAGTATAACCCAAAAGCAACCTGTGTCTAAATATTGTTAGAGGATAAATAATTAACTATAAATCCCTCAGCCCTCATTAAAACTATGGAGTTTGAGAGGAGTTTGAGCGCAGTAGCCAGGAGTTTAAGAAGGTACCAGAGCAAGGAGTTTAAGAAGGTACCAGATCAGTCAAGAGATCCTGGGTTGAAACCCCTTATTGAAAAATTAAAATATATTGTTCCTCATTTATTCTTCCTTTCCACGTGGCCAAAGGCCAAGGCCCAAGTATGAAGATTGCTTATACATTGTAAGCCCATAATCCACCAACTTATTATTCTGGTGAAGTGGCTAAAGAGCATTGCATGAACAAGGATAGACCACAAACCTATGTCGCACTAATACGGGTATGACACAACATGGGTACACAGATACAACAAATTTTTAGAATTAAGGATACGAATACATCATGGTTGCTGTGGTAACATAACTGTTTATGCGAATGTTGAGTTAATGTTTTATCTACAATATGAATCTACAAGACTATAACTGTTAAAGAAACACATTAATTCAAATGTTATAATATATTTTCAAGTCATATACATTGATACTTGGCTGAACAATTATAATTATATATTAAGAAAGTGGAGAAATAATACAAATGCACAAAACATATGAAACTATGAAACCATCATTCATGCATTAGAATTTTGAACTTCCTAGTTATAGATACGTATATACATCTAGGATGCGTCAAAAGAGGTATCTGACAAGTATCCATCAACTACCGGAGTATCCAACTATTGGATAAGTATGTGATACAAGGATGGCATCTATGCAACATATCCAAGGACCACATAGAGCCCCATGTGCAATGTAAATGGAAATATATATTATTGTTCTAAAAGAGCGCAAGAAAATGTTAGTCTGTGGGAGTAGGGAACATCAACTTCCTGAAATATATGAAAAATTCGAGAAAAGGGGATGGAGTTGGTACACAATTATTTAGAGATATAGTATTTTTACCAGAAAAGATAATAAAAAAATAAATCAGTTGGTTCAGCAGGGAAGATTTAAAATATAGTAGATAAATATTAGTAGCAAAGAGAAAAAAGTAAACGAGGTAAGATACTCATTGACACTGAAAGTGAGTACAAATTTAAACAGAATGAAGATAGAAATATTAACAACGAAGATGGGTGCAACAACAACAATAATAATAAAGCCTGTCCTAAAAGAGGTGACTGTCAGTTCTGAATTTTCAGATACACCCCATGTAGGATTATATGAAAATACTAGAAGGTAGGATTATATGAAAATATTAAAAAGTAGCTCTGCATGTGTAGAGAAAAGGGGATGGAGTTGGTACACAATTATTTGAAGGGATATAGTATTTTTACCAGAAAAGATAATAAAAAAATAAATCAGTAGGCTCATCAGGGAAGATTAAGGATATTGTAGATAAATATTGGTAGCAAAGAGAACAAAGTACACAAGGTAAGAAACTTGTTAAGTTGGGTTATTAGTACTGGGTTATTGGGTTGTTACCCATATACCCTCCTTATACCTTAGCTTCTATATATACATCTCTACTCTTATGAATAAAATTATTTTTGAGGGTTTCTATTCTACATGACATCAGAGGAAAAGAAATCATAAAATCCACCCTCTTCTTCTCTTCCTTTCCTCAAAATCTCCCCCCTCTCCTCAACCGCTGCCCCCCTCTCCTAATGCCGTCGTCGTCCTCTCCTCAACCACCGCCCCTCTCCTGAAGCCGCCGCCGTCCTCTCTTCAACCGCCACCCCCTCCTAACACTCCCTCTCCTGGCATTGCCGCTCCAAGCCGTCACCCCACCCTCTACTGCCTGCAAGGCCAGTTGAGCCCTCCAGAGGCTCCTACAGGTTTGCCGAAGCCCTTCAGTAAGAAAAGAAGCTCTACAAGACTTCTCTAGTGAGATCTATTTGTTTCCTGTTCAAAAAATTAAATTTTTACATCTGCTCTGACTATGTAGATGCTCTACAATACTTCTCTGGGGAGATCTGATCTGTTTCCTGCTCAAAAATCAGATTTTTACATCTGATCTGGCTATTTCAGGCTGAAAAATTATTTCTTTTGATGCTAATCTGGCTGTCTATACTACTATCTGGTAACTAAGTTACTTTGTTTCTCTTATTGGATAATTTCTGGTGATTTATCCAACTGAATAATATGTATGAGACTACAAGTTCCTCCTTCAATATTATCTCCTCTCCGATGGTTGTTCTGTTCCCAAGACAATGTTGGGGACTACGGTGAAATTGAATGGATCTAACTACTTATTATGGGCGCAGGTGTTTCGTACATTCATTGGCGCTCAGAACAAATTGGCTCACCTTCTTCAAATTCCACCAGCTACTACAGATCCTACTTATGTGACCTAACTTACTGGAGATTATTCTGTGATGACACGACTTCTCAATAGTCTAGAGGAGAAGATTAGTAGTACTGTCGTATTCTTAACTACTGCTAAGGAGATGTGAGACACACTGAAGGTGATATATGACAATGAGAAGAATCCTTCGAAAGTGTTTGAAATCTATGCGCGACTGTTTGATCTCAAATAGAGAGACAGATTTGTACCTGAGTTCTATGAAGAACTCAAGGGTTTGATTGATGAGCTAGAGATACATTAGCCTATTGTTACTGATACGGTAACCCTGAGAGGATATCGTCAAGATATAGTAATATCAAAATTTCTATCTGGCTTGAGTCCTACACTACGATCCCAGGAGCGGGGTCAGATACTGGGAAAAGATAGTATTCCCACACTGCCATATTCTCAAGAGTAATGCAGGTATCTACTAGAGTCGATGTTTCCTCTGCACCATCTATTGAGCAGTCCACCATGGTTTCTGGGCGTGGCAGAGGTTATGGTCATGATCGCGATTTTGGAGGACCAGGACGTAGATCCGCTTGAGGAAGACATGGTTCTTATAGAGGTAGACGGAGTGCCTCTGAGAAAGAACTCCGGCAATGTAGGCACTGTGGACACAATAATAACATCTCTAAAAAGTGTTGGGAGAAATTTAATAGACCTGAGTAGGCACAGCTATCTGATTCTGATCTTCCGCCCCGTGTGTAACTCCTCAGGTCTCTTCATCTGCTATTCCTGACTCTTCTACAGTTGTACTATCATAGGAGGTGTATGATAGACTCTACCGGCTAGAGTTCTCTCAGAACAATCTTTCAGTGACTCATGCATCAGCTTCAAGTATGCACGCCTATATTGCCTCTCCTTAAAATTTCTGGATATTAGACTCAGGAGCCTCATTCCATATGACAGGTATTAAACAAAAGTTTGTTTCATTAAATTTGTCAAATTTCCACCATCTATTAAAATTGCTGATGGTACCTGTTCACATGTATTAGGCAATGGGGCAGTTCATGCTACTCCATCCTTGACCTTTACTGATATCCTATATGTTCCACGATTCCTTATTAGCCTCTTGTCTATTAGTCAGTTTACTAAACAAAGTAACGACAAAATAACCTTTTTTCTTTCTCATTATGTGTTTCAGAACCTGTCAACTGGGAAGAGGATTGGTCCGGGGCATGAGTGATGAGGCATATACTATTTGGACGATCGAGTGACCCCTACTGGCTTGGTTGCAATCATTCTGATCCCGTGTTACTTTGGCACTGGCACTTGGGTCATCCTTTGGTGCAAAAGGTTCAATCTGTTATTCCTTTTGAGTCATCTGTTTCTTCTTTAGGTTGTGATATCAGAGAACTCCTCGATCTTCCTCTGAGTTTGATCGTGTTGAACCCCTATCCGGAAACGAGGAGAATCAGGTTCGTTGTCAGAGTCATCTTCGCGCAGAAGAGACGTCAATCTGGGCCGCCTTAGATTCGTGATGGGTCCATCGAACTGCGTCTCTCACCTTCCGGGTTCGTCCTCCGATTATATTTGCGCCTAGGTGCTTTGGAAGTGGCAACTCGAGCCTGGAGTTGGTCGTTAAGTTTGTTCAATGCCTTCTGCTCACGAATGGCGTTCTCACTATCGAGGGTCACATGCTCTCGATCGCGATCTGACCAGGATTGCTACTCCATTTGCTCCTTCATATCGGTCAGCATCTGAAGGATATGGCCTTCGTATAATGACGACGATCGGGCGCTGGTGGTTGTCCTTTGAGACAAGGAAAAGTCGGTGCGGCACGTTCGCGATCGACGGCGTGTGGGGAGATCGTGCCTCCAACGATGGTATAGACCTTACTCTTTGACAGAGCATCATTGTGGTCGATCTTTTGCTTCCTAGGGGCCATCGATGCTAGGGGAGAGGCTTTTTGAGAAAGGTTTGAGTTTGAAGAGAGGGAGACCTCGAGTGTAGACTCAAGATCTCAACGAAAGCACTACTTTGTGGTGGATAAAATTCTGCCACAAGCGATTGGACACTCCCAATCATACCTGTCAGAGCACACAGAAAAAAGACATCTTTCGGATTGAAAGCACCGGTGTAATGCCAGCCTAAAACCCTCAGGCGTGAGAATTGGTAGGTGGGGAGGTGGAACTGGGCATTAGGAAGCTGTCAATGTGTTGTGGATGTGTTTTGAGGATTAAGAAAGCGAGGAGTAGGTGTGATTATGCTTGACAGAAGCAGTGGAGTGGGTGCGGATAGATGTGAACCTCAACTGATTGATTTGAATCTGCTGATCTCCGTAACTGCCTGGGTTGAATCTTGGTGATTGGATTGACGCACTGGAGGGTTATCCATCGTTATCCCCAATTGTTTGATGAGTTGTAAGATCGTTACATAGTCCCGGCCGAGTAGGGAGGTAAAGGCACTTAACCCCCTTCGCGATCTATGGGATTCAGCTCGATCTGTCGCTAGATGGAAGGAGCTGTTACCACGTGGCGGAACTCTTGGATTGGAGATGGAGTGTCTTCTGGAGGCGATATGGATTCAGAGTTGTAAATGTGGGAAGTCTTCAGAGGAGAGTGACAAAGACTTCGGATCGGGTTCCGGAGAGTTGGTTTATGATCCTGCTTTAGAATACGTGACGTGATCCTAGCAGGGGTCAAATTTTGACCACTATATTTACCATGGAAGATTTTTTTACTTGCTAAGAAGACTTAGATATTTAGAGAGAATTAAGAGGTCTACATGTTGGTTTCACATATGTTTTCATTTTTTTTTGTGTTTTGTTTTTCTTTTTTTCTTTTTTTTTTTTTTTTTTTTTTTGGGGGGGGGGGGGGTGGTTGGGAATATATTTTGGTAGGTTTTAGGGAAAAAAACAAATGCTAGCTAGACAGATGTGATAAAGGACATGAAAGATGGAGCATTAACTAGAAACAGCAGAACAAGAGGAACAAGAGTTCCTTATCGCCATAAACTTACATCAAACATCAACATTTATTCATTTACCTCTTTTGTATATGTTATAGTAAGAAATTTTTGAGAACTCTCATACAAATAAGATTAGATTACAGAAAGGATGAGTTTTAAAGTAAAAAATGTGGTGATAACTTTTGAATGATAAGAATTCTAAAATTGCACGAAAACAGAATGCCTGGAATGTAATTGTTAGAATTACAAGAAGAAACAGGCTCAGATAAAATTACAAAGGAAAAAAAGAGAGAATTTCCACAGCCATCCGTCGTGATGGAGAGGTTGAGGATACTGTAATAAAATCAATCATAGCATGATGGTTGCTATGGAAAAGCACTTCAAATACTGTGTGATTGAATAATATTTCCATGTTTTTACAATTTTCTAGTGATATTGAAGGGAAATTTCCATGTCTTAAGGTCCAAATGAAGTGAAATTTAGAAACATGTCAAAAATATAATCAGAGGTTCACAAAAAGATAAGGAGAATCCATCCAGATGGGCGGACCTAAGAAGCACCGGACATGAACATGCCAACTCGGAAACGCACAACATAATACACGAGCCAATTACAGACGAAACTACATTAATATGGGAGAAAGTATTGTTTTGAATAAGATTTATCTTACGCATGGAATACTTACATACTAGTCCTGTAGTGTCAATATCAAACCTAGAGGAGACCAGAAAATCATCCAAATCAACACAGTCCTCCATTCTTTGGCTGCAAATGGAATTGCTTGTAGAGGTTAGAAACAACATGCACCCAACACATTCTTCACTTGTTACTTTCTCATGTTAATAAGTTGTCCACAAGAGAACATTGTCAGATAAACAATACCAATATTACACAAGTTCAAATAAGAAATTTCAATATCACAAATAAGATTATAGATATCCAATAACATAATGATCAAGAAACATCACCATAATTGGTGATTTCATTGATTTTTTGCTTATCTGCTCCAATCACAAATTAAAGAGTACTCCATTTTACATGAATGTTAAGTAGGTAAATGAAGATGTAAATGTTGGGGCATAGGGCGTGTTTGTTTCGCCGCAAAACACAAGTCGTAAAATTCTTTTCCATTTTCCGTTGTTTGTTTCACTGAAAAACAAGTTGCAAAATGCAACTCTTCTTTTCCCACTTGCAGTTGCTACAGTTAAATTTGTGGTCATATAAATCTCACTTTTACATTCATATTTTCCTACTTGCAGTTGCTACAGTTAATTTTGTGGTCATGTAACTCTCATTTGTAGTACACTTACAGTTCAAAACAGTAACTTGATAATCAATATATAATTTAATGTTATTTAATATTTGATATTTTAAATAGTGTTCAATTCTTTTTTAATTATTTTATATTTTTAATCTTTAATTTTTTATTGTTTTTAATATTTTTTTAATATTTAATATTTTACTATTTTAATTTAATATTTTTATTTAATATTTTATTTAATACTTTACTATTTTATTAATACTTATTCCATTTTTTATTATTTTATTTAGAGTTAATATTTTATTAATATAACAATATTATACTTTAATATAAAATTACTATATATTTAATTATTTATTTTTTAATATAAAAAATTACTTTATTAATATCATAATATATTTATTATTATATTAATATTTTATTATGTTAATATTGTAATAATAATTCAGTATAATAATACTATAATGATAATCTATTATTAAATTATAATTATATTTTTACTTTGTTAATTTTATATTTCTATAATATTATAATAATATTATAATAAAAATTATATATTATAATAATTTTCAAGTATTTTTAATATTATAATATTATAATTATATTTTATTATTGTTGTAAGATTTTTTAATATTTATATTTTATTAGTATTCTTAAAATTTTATTAAAGTTCTTTGGATTTTCTTAAAATTTTATATTATTTATTTAGTTAATATTTAGTAATATTTTACTATTTATACTAATATTTTATTAATATTATTGTTATAAATAAAATATTAAGATTATTAATTTTTTATCTAAAATTTATTAATACAATTTAATTTGCAATAGTAGATTTAATTTAATAGTATTTATAATATTTAATTCACTGCTACAGTTAATTTTGTGGTCAACTTTTCCACTTACACTTTTACATTACCACCAAACACCGTAAAACACAATATACTTTTCCATTTACACTTCACTTTATCAACCAAACACCGTAAAACACAATATATTTTCTCTGCTACAGTTCACTTTTTCCATTCTCATTTTACGACTTACGACTTGCGACGTTTTGCAACGAAACAAACAGGCCCATAGTGTCTAATTGTTCGTGCTTAACTGTTGTATTCATGCCCCAGTGAAGACTGCAACAAGTGATGATTAATAAACACAGTGTTATCGAGGCGTGAGGCGCAGTGTGAGGCGCAAAGGATCCAGCGCACACGAAGCGCAAGACGAGGCGATCGCCTCACTTCAATGAGGCGTATATTTTTTCTTTTTGTATGGATGTATTATGAATATATTCTTTTCTATGTATGGATGTATTATGAATTTCTTCTTTGTATGGATGTATTCTTTTCTTTGTATTGATGTATTATAAATTTCTTCTTTGTATGGATGTATTCTTTTCTTTATATTGATGTATTATGGATGTTTTCAGTGAGGCACATACTTCAGTGAGGCGCATGATTATGAATGTATTCTTTTTTTATATTCTAAGATATTGAAAAATGCACACTAAAAATGCATTAAAATTTTATACTAAAACTCCACTAAAATTTTACACTAAAATGCATCAGAGAAAGATCTATCTCTCTTTGTTTCTCTCTCGTTCTTCCTCTCTCTATCCTGATCTCTTTCTCCTCTCCAGCTCTCTCCCCCCTCTCCCGCTCTCTATTAATCTCTCTCTGTCTCTCTTCTCTCTCAGAGATGAGAGATATGTCTCTGGGAGAGAAGAGAGACAGAGAGATCAAGAGAGGGTCGAAAGAGGGGGAGAGAGAAAGCTGGAGTGGAGAGAGAGTGCTTACCTGGCGACGATGACGAAGGCGATGACAACGAATATGGGGGGCCCTCTGCCCTAAATCGAGTTCGCCTGTAGTGAAAAAGGTTGATTTTTTTCATTTTTATTTTTTATCCAACTTAAGCGGGCCGGGTTTACCTACTAAATTAGCGGGTTGTAACCCGACCCGCCCCACAAATAATAAGCGCATAGAGGCGATCGCCTCGCACCTCGCGCGAGGCGCACGCGAGGCGCATTGTTGCGCCTCACTTCGCCTCACGCCTGAGGCGCATCGCCTTGATCGCCTCTAACAACACTGAATATACAAAAGAGTAGTTAAGTCATATTAGTTGCATTAGACAGCACAGTTTAGCACATATCTAGATCTTGTGGTAGCTTCAGAGAGTGCTTGTGCAAGTTATAATCATTGAATGGTATGCATTTAAGCCTCAGATTAAATTCTTGAAACATGCAGATCATAGCAGAAACATCAATATTGTTTGAGAATTTGTTTGTTTGGCTCTTTGCCTTACACTCTTACTATGCCTCACAGATAAGTACAGTATCTATAGTAAGCTTATCATCTTTACCAATTTCCAAACTCCTTATTCCAGGAGAAAATTGGAAGGTCCATCCAATGTAGCATGAGCTTCAACTTTACAACCCATAAAGTAGTTTTCCTACCAGCCAAGTGGTCTAGAAGATCATATGCCAAGACCCCTTCTTGTTTATAGTTTAATTCAGTTAGAAATTTGGAAGCGAGATGATGCAGATTGATCGCCACACAAAACACATCAGATATTTTCATGGGTCCTTCTCAATATTGAGTTGTGCGCCATAAGCGACAAAATTTTACACAAAAAGCTCAGCAGTTATTGCTTCATAAGCATTTGATGATATGATGGATAATGCACTTCTTTACTTTTCAGATGTAATTCACGGTATGAGCTTAAGTTTGTAGGACTGTTCAAACGATAATCTCTAGCCAATGACTGCCCCAATGGATTTTTCCTACTAACTTGCGTACAAAGAAATGTTTTTTTTTTAGGTTAGCCCAGTTAACGTCCTGGCCATCAAATTTCAAAGTATCTACTCAAATTACCATTTTAATCATGATAAGAGCTCGCTTTTTCCCCCGCATGGATTCTAACAAGATCTTGCTAATCAAGACTTGTAGAGCCTAAATTATCCAGCATTAAACATTATATGAGTTTATTGCCCTTCTTTGCTCATATTTTGATTTCTCCTTTTCCTCTTTTACTTCTAGATCACATGGCAGGTGTTTATGGCCTTCTATCATGACCACATTAGCTGAAATGATTAGCTCCATTTATGAGAAACTCAGCTAGATAAAAATATTACTAAAATGTGCTTCGAGAGGACCCTTGAACCAAATGTCAGCAGTGATTAGTAGGTTGCACATTGAAACCAAGCCATGATTCTTCCCATTAGCAAGTTCTAGAGTGAATCAGCGGAAGGGATAATTCACCTAAATACACCTTATTGTATCGTATGTCATACCTGCAGCACAAGTTGACTCCTCAACTTGTGCTTCAGAATGACATACATTTCTAGGATAATGGGCTTCAAGCAGAAACTTCTGCCATTTGACCTTTTCACACTCTTCACAAGAAACAGCAAGCCACTTAAAACACTACTTGATTGAAAGCTGGGACTATATTGGTGGAGCTCAAGTTATAACTAGAGGGTGGATTATTTGTGAGATTTGAAGGAAGTAGTAAACAATTTCGATAATGAGTATTAATGGGAAAAACAAAATGCAGAACATACATCATGATAAGTTTGGGATCTCTTGTGACAGGCAACTCGTAGCAGACATATGCATCTTTCGGACCAGCTAAATTTTTACTTTTCAATGATTTGCAGAAATCTTCTGATAAATGGCCATTTACCGGATGACAACTGACCAGATTAAAACCACCAATTGTCTTTCTAGATATCTTTTTTATCCCCATTTGATGTGAATGGTCTGCAAGACAATCAACAAATTAATTGGGAAAAGGAAATGAAACCTGTACTGACAATAAAATAAAGGGAGAAACTATGCTAGCAAACCTGTATTCAAGTCAGAAGGCTTGAATATATGCCACCTTCAACATGGAAGAAACAAGGAAAGATATTCAACTTTGAGAGTTTAT
This sequence comes from Agave tequilana, assembly GCA_038442645.1. Classification (NCBI taxonomy): domain Eukaryota; kingdom Viridiplantae; phylum Streptophyta; class Magnoliopsida; order Asparagales; family Asparagaceae; genus Agave; species Agave tequilana. The sequence goes on from JAVJIF010020642.1 coordinate 28,772, forward strand.
AACATTTTATTACCCTCAATCAAAAATGTTTTTTCTTCATCCTTTATCTATGTGCTGTTGACAAGGGCATGGACTCTCTAGATTATGCAAGTTTCAAAAGTAAGGCAGAGTGAATATAGTGTCATCCAATTGCCTATTTGTTTCTCAATGAGTCTACTCCCTGAAGGAGTTGATGCAAAGTTTTGTACTACACAAAGAGCACAATATTTTGTTAGAAGGCATCATGCACTACATGAACTCAATAAGGAAAACTAAACTGGCTGCCCAGTGCTAAATCCAAAAGATGGTATCCGAACCTGATAGATAAAGAACTCAGAAAAAAAAAACTGAAGGTAATTTATCTATATTCCATTGCGAAGTCCATATGATCAAATAAGAATATGTTATGAAGATATAAATGGATGATATGTTCAGAACAAACAGTAACAGGTCATTCAAATAGTTAGTGGTAGTAAATGTTAAGGCTTTCTGATAACTTTCAGTATTTAAACAATGGAACGAGATAGCTGGTCAAAAGAAATTGGATAGTTTCATAGCTACTTTCTCGTGAGAACAATCTTTTCTACAGAAAGAATCAGAGAGACTGATGGGGATCCAGAATGATGGACTCGTGTTCGCAGGAGGAGGCGTAGATGATGGGGATCATTTCTTTTTATCCCCAATCCTTAATTTCTTCCCAAATCTCACAAACCCTAACTTTCTCCCTTTCGCCATGCGTCAAATTGGTATCAGAGCGAAATTCCAAATCTCTTCAACAAAATCTTAAAACCCTAGCCTTCTTTCTTTTCTGCTACAATCCCATTATTTTTATTTGATAAAAAAGGGGGAAAGGGGGAAATCCCAAGAAGCCTTCATATGTTCTTGTGGATCTGGGGGAAAAAAGGACTATTCAAAATTCCCCAAAAATCCTCTCAAAATTCACCCAAAATTACAAATCTGCACATTTCATCATCTTCTTCTTCCTCCTCTCTCTTCCCCAGCCTAAACCCTAACCATAAGATTCAGCCACCATTGTCTCCCTCTTCCTCATCCAAACCCTAACCCTAAACCTCATTGTCATACCACTTGCCTCTTCTTCCCTTCTTCTTCTTCTTCTTTTCTTTGCCTGCAGCCTCACCCCACCTCGCCATCACACGTAATCCCACCACAACCTTTCATGCCCCGACACCTCATCTTCTTCGATCAACAAAGACGAGATCAGATCTCTTCATTTTTTAATCTCTGACTGCTCCTCCAATCTGGCCTTCGACGATCAACCTCGCTGCCATCAATAGAACCCATCAACTTTCATTCCCGACTCTGCCGCCATCCCGTCAACCAACAACCTCGACAGCAACACCCTTACCTCCGCTTTCGACAACACAAGAACCTCCTCTTCTTCCCGACCTCGCCAATGACTTCTCGAATCTCCGCCGACCTCGTGGTCACGCTGCACCAACACACCCGATTCGGTCCGCTCCACCCCGATCTGCTTCTGATTCAAACCCGACAAAGTCAACCTAATCTGCAGCATCCTACTCAAACCCAATCTGCAGCATCCTACTCAAACCCCAACCAACCAAAATCAACATTAACCTTACCCGCTACATCAGTGTAGATCCGACCCGACCAGAGTGCAGCACTTCAGACTTGATTAGAGCTCAGATCTGATTTTGTGGTGTTTCTCAACCGTTCGGAGTCCAATTCGAGTCATTTTCAAAGCATTGGATTTGTGGGAGACAACCCTTCGCTATCCATAATATTGGAACTTGCTTGTTGAGTGAAAAGGTCTGAATAGCTGTTGAATATGAAGATGAGAGCTTTTCAGGAAGACTTACTTAAGATTAAAGAAGAACTGCGGCAGAAACTGGTTATTATGGAGAGCAGAGCCATCCGAGAAGACCTACGCAAGTTTACGGTAGAAATGAGAGAAAAAGAGGATAGGTCCAGAGACAATTATGCCCGAGCACAAGTCAGAGACAGTTATGCCCGATAAGTTAGAGACAGTTATCGCCGAACTAAAGGCAGATCCTGAGCCAAGGCTAGAGGTGCATGTAGAGGAAGAACCGGAGTCAATATTAGAATCGACTCTAGAGCTCGAGCTGAGCTCAAACTTCAATCCACTAACGGAGTGCAAGATCGAACTTGAAACAGTGTTTGATCCAGTGCCATTGACTGAGTCCAGACTCGAGCCTGAAGTAGCACTTAATCCTATGTCACTACCGTCAGAGCTGGTTACTTTTTTGTCTAATAAGTCATCATCGATTCAGTCTTTCATGTTGACATTGCCAAGCTCAGTATCATCCCTTTCAAGTCTTGTTGGCTAGAATGTCTTATATAAAATGGGGGTTTAATGTAGTCGTTGCTATAAAATCCATGACCAACATCCAGTCTAGTCTTCACGTTCGAGATTTTTTGTGATGTTGCGTTTTAAAACTCGAGGACTAGTTTTCTCCAACCAGAGGAGAATTGATGGGGATACAAAATCGTTGAGTCATGTTCGTAGGAGGCATAGATGATTTGGGGCCAATTTGGTTAAGGGATTTGATTTTAGAGGTTTTATTTAGTTTATTTTAGTACTTTATTTTATGTATGTGTCATGCACGTGAGTGGTAGGCCTATATAAAGACTGCAAGACTTTTATGTTATTTTTTAGTTTTGATTGATTAATGAAAGTTCAGATAAACCCTAATTTTCCCAAATCTCTTGCATATGATTCGTGAAGTGTGAGTGTGTGATTCGCCTAGATGTAAAGCTCGAACCCTAGAAATCTTTTGTGTGTGATTCGTGAAGAGTGGGCGTGTGATTCGCTTGGGTGTGAAACTTGAACCCTAGAAATCTCGTGTGTGATTTGTGAAGAGTGGGCGTGTGATTCGCTTGGGTGTGAAGCTTAAACCCTATCTTTATCTTTTCCCAATTTTTCAAATCCTAGATCAGTTTATCTCCAATCCCACCAGAAACCCTAATTTCTTACACAAATCCCACAAACCCTAGCTTTCCCCCCTTCCATCCAACATCAGAGAGGAACCAATTAGAACAAGTATAGATGATATTTTACAGGCAATTACGTGAATTGTAGGCTTGTTTAAACGTTTAGAGTCTGATATCATGTGATCTAGGCTTGTATTCTCAACTATAAATTCGGCTGGTCATTCCAATATAAACCAAGCAACGCTTCCTTCTACTTTACTGTAAAGATGCATATAATATGCTCTGAATTTAAACTCATCTACTGAGTTAACATAAACCCATCCTATTTCCTTCATCCAATCATAAATTTTTGAAACTCGAGCAGCTAAAGCTCCCTTCTTTGCTTCTTATATGACTTTGATCCATCATTCCAGTTCTTTAATTCTCAAATTGGTCCACTACGATAAAACTTCACACTTTCCTGAACAGAAATCACTCATCAAGTGACCGATTCTCCCACATTACAAGCAAGCAGCTTTGATGTGAAAAGAGATTCCTTGTATCTTAGCTTACAGAAACCACAAACTGCTCTCAATTGATATCACATTAATCAAGAGATCTTTACGAGATTCAAAAACACTAAGATTTAATTCAAGCAAAGAATTACCGGAGGAATTGGAAGGAGTGAGCAAGGCCCGGCGGAGGATCCCCCACCTCAGAGAAGCAGGCGACTTCTCGTTCTTCTCCATCGCCGGGCGATCTTAGGGCTTTGCTCTCGATTCCAACAGCAGCAGCAAGGAGACGTGCTTTGTTATACTGTGAATTTTTTTTCCCCTCTATATTTTATGAACGAAGAAAGAACCGGCGTTTTTAAGTGAGCCCCAAATCTTCAGTTAGAGGGTTATCGGGTCCGGTCAAGCGTAACCCAAATCCAGCCGACCGAACCCTCCAAAAGTCTAAACTTGGGTTGTTATTGGTTTCGGTTATGGTCCCATTGGGTATAGCTGGGCTCTCAAGTCGAGTTGAAACTGAAAAGAGAAACCATCAAGACTTAAACTAGTATGCCACTGCTCTAGGTGAAAACCGACCGACCGATCGATCGGGGTTGTGAAAGAATGAGAGGGAAGCTAAGAGAGGAAGAAGAAAGAGGGGTCGACGTTGCTCTCTCTCTCTCACACAGATAAAGACAAACGGACAAAGTTTCTATATGAGTCACGAGAGAAAACCCCTTTCAGCCAATTTTAATTAGAAAAAAGAAAAGCCTGCAGATATTGTCACTAGCATTAATGATCAAGAAAACCCTTCAATAGTATTCAAGTTGTACAGATGTATAAAAGTTGTATATTCAAGTTCTTGCAAGATTGAGTTTGATCGAGGTTCGAATTGAGCTCAGATTGGGAGTGGATCGATTCTTGCCCGACCTGAGCTTAATCGAGCATGTTTTTCAATGTCTAGGGACCAACCAAACCTCGCATGCCTGCAGCCCGCTGCAGACTCTGTACAGTATACAACCAGAGAGCTACAGAATTCGTAGCTTAATAAATCTATATGTATACAGTTTCTCTTTGGGCCTCGCTGGCTTAGTAAAATAATTAGTGGCAATGAGAGTTTGCTTGGTGGTCTAATTGGCAAGTACCTTGTCAATTTTGCAGACCGAGGAGTGTGTATCAACATTTTAATGCGAAGCTTATCTCCTGCTGTGCTTTGATTAGAGACGAACTAGATCATACAGTAAAACTTCCAGAGAATGCTCACAGTTTTTGCATTGTATTTTCCCCTTGTATTCTTTTGAATATCAACCACATCGTTAACAGCTTGGGGAGATTGGCTACAACTCAATAGAAAACCAAGTTTATTCCAGTATATACTTTTCTCTATTTATGGTCAATTTGATGCTAGCAAATTGGCAGTGGAGGTGACGATTGCCGCAGAGATCAGAATATGATCAGAGGAAAACTTTTTTTTTTTTTTTTTTGAGGAAAAGGATGGGGACTCACAGAAAAATCATTAGTTCGCTCAAGAGAACACAGGAAACACCAGAGAAAAACACACAAAACTATTGATGGCGATTTCATCGCCCAAAAATATTATGGTTCAAATTACCTTAAAAACAGCAACGTAAAACTGATTATGGTTTCAACATGTAAACCCCTCGAAGCAAATGATACAATCTTCTTTTGTTTGATGTCCAAAGGGTAAGCATAATAGAAGGGTTATCAAAATCTTCTACAAAATGGTCTTACTCCATAACAAACTACAACTCATCCTTGAAGGAAGAATGCTCGTCCGCCCCTTCTTTAATGGTATCTGCACCATCAGCTTCCTTCTCCTCAACCTCGGCTTCCTCCGTCTCATCCTCCTCTTCAACTGTTGCATTCGGACTAATGTCTAGACTTGTCTTTACTGAAGAATAAATGCGTGTGGCAAAATCCTTTGGATCTTGCAACATAAAACCACTCTCCATTAGGGCTGTTTGGTACATCAATAGAGCTGTCTGTTTAATACCTTCATCCTGCAGAAATATTGCAACTACTGTCAGTACACTATAAAATATACAATTATTGCAGAAAATTTGGGTACTAATGATTGGAACTGTTCTATGTGCATCAATAGTAGGTCTTAAGGTCAACTAAAAATAATCTCAAAAGAGTGATCTTGATAGAAGATTTTCTTCAATTATGTAACTTGGTACCTCAGGATTTGATGCAACTCTCTCACGAAGTTCCTTAATAATAGGATGTCGGGGATTGATCTCCAGAACCCTCTTGCCACGCATGTAGGCCTGCTTGCTGGCATCAGAAAGAGTCTGAGATTGCATAATCTTCTCCATGTTTGCACTCCATCCATACTTAGAAGTAACCACAATGCAGGGGGTGTCATCCAAACGGTTGCTGATCTTTACAGAGTCAACATTCTCAGCAGAGAGAGCATCTTTCCACCATTTGGTGAGCTCCTTGAATGTCTCCTTGAGTTCTTTACCCTTTGAATCCTTCCCAATGTTGAGACCTTCCTTTGACACATTTTGGAATTTTTTATCTTCATAGTCCATTAGGTATTGCATCAAGTATTCATCAACCGGATCCGTGAAGAAAATAACCTTGAAAAACAGACAAAAGAATAATCTTAAAGTTAAAAAGGTGAATATTAAACCCTCAAGGACACCAACAGCCAAGGTGAAACTTATCAATGTTGCAAAGCTAAGTTTGCAAAGTTGGTGAATCATTAATCTTTTTGCATTAGGGCATCCTTTGCCCTTTGGCTGGCCGTATATCATGCTTCATAGTCAAATGCAGCAATGCTATAATGTAACTAGTGAATAGTGTGCCACCAATTTGTCGATAATGTAACAGTGCCTACTAAAATAATGAATACTTTCGTATCCAACATGGAAGAAATTTTGTTAAAAAGCTAAATATCAAATGGGTTAGTGAAGTATTTATGCGCATACATACAATATTCTATATGGATAAATACAGATGAACCATAAGATGTGTGTTCATGCAGCTGTGCACTTTGCATGACGTGTGCATATGAGCCCTTGTGATCCGGTGTGCGCCCATGCGTGTGCGTGTGAATCTTGAGATATAGGGGGCATGAGTCTTGCCCGCGCAAACTATATGAGCAATCTAGTAAGTACATCGTCTACTTGTGTGTCTGTTGTGCACGTGCGTGCGCATCTTGTTTGGGCAACAACTGCAAATGCACATATATTTGTTAAGCAGTGAATAAATTTAATGGTCATATTAAGCTTTGTACCTCATAGTTCTTCTTTGTAAGCTTCTCAAGGAATGGAGATTTCTCCAATTGTTCTTTGCTAGTTCCTGTTATGTAGAATATATCCTTCTGCCCAGGCTTCATTCTTGAGATGTACTGGTCGAGTGAAGTAAGCTTACCTTCAGATTTTGTGCTGAGAAATGCACAGGCACACACAAATACATATAAGATCAACATGCCAGTTCAAAGTTACTTGCAGCACCAATAGGACAGTAATATCACTAAGAAAGTTCACCTTTCAAATCTGAGAAGCTTAGATAGACGGTTTCTATTTTGTGCATCCTCAATAATTCCAAGCTTAATGGATTTTCCAAACTCATTCCAGAATTTGGCATATGATCCCTTCTTTTCATCACTCTCACTCGTCGTTTCTGTATCTAATTTTCCATCAGCAGTAAAAAGATAAAAGTATTAGAATTAGGAAGAGAGGATTACATCATTAGTAGAGGTTTGAGAATATAAAATCAGTGTAATGATTATAACCATCATACCTTTGTTGCTGGACTCATCAGGATCCTCCTCAGCAATTTTCCTTATCATATCTAGGGCCTTGCGAATTAACTTTTTCTTGATTGTCTTAAGACTGCTGTGCTGCTGAAGCATTTCTCGTGATACATTAAGCGGTAACGTGTCTGAATCAACGAGACCCTGAACAAAAGGAATATTTAGGAGCATGAGCAACCAAATTCTGAATGATACCACAGTAAATGTTCACAAATATTAACCTGCAATCTCCATTACCTTCAGAAAGCTTAGATATTTGGGAAGAAGTTCATCAAATTCATCAGAGATAAAGACCCGTCTGACATACAATTTCAAGTTGGACTTGTTTGTGTTGTAGTAACTCTCATATAAATCACTGGGAGCCTTTGGTGGCACAAAAAGCACCGCCTTGAATTCTACATCACCTTCCGCAGTGAAGTGGCTCCAAGCTAAAGGTTTCTCGTCGCTAAAATCCTGCATATAGAAAAAACAGGAAATCAATTGGCTGTAGAGGCAGAAGTTAAAAGTTTTTCAATGACCAAGGTATTACACAGATTACAACATCCAACCATTTTATTTTATAATATAAGGCTATTGATGTTCTACCTTAGCAAGAGAGTGATAAAATTTTGTGTATTCTTCCTCAGTAACCTCCTTAGGGCTGCGGAGCCATATAGCTTTGACATCATTCAAGAGCTCCCACTCATATGTTGTTTCCTTCACTGTCTTTGTTTTGGGCTTTTTCTCACCATCTTCTTCTGTCTCTTCCTCTTCTGATGAGGTAGCTTCAGCTGTTGCAAGAAAAATATAAAGTGAAACCATCCACTTGAAAGCATGATAATTTACTAACCAAATTGTTCCAAATTCTTATCCAAGGATATGAGATATGTGCAAGTATTAAAGATTGTACTTGTTTCATCTTCATCACTGGATTCATCTTCATCAGCTGGAACTTCAACATCGACCTCTTTGCTCGCCCAAAGATATATGGGGAAGTTGATAAACTCAGAATACTTTTTCACCAAATCCTGCAACACAGTATTCAATTTTGTTGTTAACAGTGTTTAATTAAAGTTCCACCCTCAGAGACACCTTTGATCATGAACAAAGAAAATTCACTCAGACCATCCAAAAGAACAATGACAGTAAATAGTGCCAGAATATAAGATAGGTGCTTGCTTTTATTGGGTTTTTTTTAGTACACTTGTTTTTATTGGGATTAAAATTGATTGTACTAGCTAATGTTCTGAAGGGCTTATAAGAGTACCCCGCAGGGACAAGTGAAACTGCTTACCATCACTATGATTATGTCATAATAAGGAATGTGAAGAAATAATATTTCAATTCAGGTAAGGGTGCATGTTAAGAAAACTGACGGTATAGACTACTTGTTTCCAGAATTTCAGGTTATAAATTTGCTGCTTTGCCATATTGCAACCAAGAGTATGCAAGAAATAATGGCTGGCAATGTAATTTATGACCAACCATAGGCTATTAGCTTGTTTTCCCATAGGCTATAGCTTGTTTTCCAGAATTGCAAGTTAACTTGCCTACCTTTCTATAAGATTTGAGCATCGACTTAAGAAATATTGGGAACATGGCAATATATAATATCAAACATTAGCCAGTCGAATGGATTGTATCAATTAAAAAGCCAACAGAATGAGGCAAGATACACAGGAGGGACAAAAAAAGAACGGTTCAACAGTGAAGAAGCTTCTCCTAGAGAAAATCTAGCAAAGTAACATATGATATTAGTAAGGTCTATATAGAATTGCCCCTATAAAGGACATCTAGGAAGATACCTTGTGCCATAGAAGGACTAGAAGAGGAATATATATATAGAACTATTTTAAAACATAAATCGACATGGTTTACCAATCTATTCCAACTATAAAAAAATCCCTCAAACTTTAGGTGGAATGGAAATTGCAATTATTTCTATTTCTCAAGATATAATGAGCGATTAAGAAGAAAAATGATTATTGGTTAAGAAAATTTAGAGAGTAAGATCCCATAATTCAGTTGAAATGAAATTAATAGCTCAAAGGTACAAGCAGAAAAAGGGTAAATTTATTAGATGATATAATAACTGACAAAAGGCAAATTGACGATTGGAATGTCTTTAGAAAACAAGGCTTAAGAAATTGACTTAAGTTAGAGCACAAGATAGCACTTCATTACAATTAAATTTCAAGATGACAATTTCTAATAGAGGTATATCCAAAAATGTTCTTTTTTGTGCCCCCACTTCACCACAGTGAATCACAATATGCAGATGCGAAATATAATATAAAATTTTACAAAGTTAGTGTGCTGATATATATGTTGAATCGACTTTTCTGCAACCTAAGCTCAAATATCTACTCCGCACGGGTCAAATGAACCTGAATAGAGTTGCATTGAGTCTAATAGCATGTGGAATCAACAGAGAAAATCAATCATACCAATGAAACCAAACAGACCCTCTCCCACATTACACAGTAATCATCAGGAAACGACCTCACAAAAAGATTGCACACTGCCACTAAGAAGTTTATGCCCTAAGTGATAGAGAGAACCATGTGGATAAATGTGCTATCTTAAGACTTTGAATTAGAAAAGATAGATGGTTGACACTTAGGCATTTATTCTAGATATGTTAAAGCACAACAGTCACTTTCTCTTATATCTATGAAAGAATGATGGTGTAAGAAAACTAATGCAAGTAAAACACAAAAAGAATGAATCAAGCAATCAAGCATACTTACCTTCAACTTGAATTCATCCAGATATTCCTGGGCTTCGTCTCGAAGATGTAGGCGGATCTCTGTTCCACGTCCTAATGGTTCATTCCATGTATCTTCGGAAATTGCAAAAGCCCCATCAGCTTTAGATTCCCAAACATATCTAGGAACACAGAATGTTAAACATGTAAAATTAACTTGATCCTGTAAACAGCTAAATGCAACAGAATACAAATAAACTCCACGCAAAAGAGACCATAAAGGAGCACAAACGAGCTAAAGATTCTTACTGTTTGTCATCATTGTGCTTGCTTATGACTTCAACGTAGTCAGCAACTAGATAGACTGAATAGAAACCAACACCAAACTGCCCAATGAGACTCAGATCACCTCCTGTCTGCATTTTCTCCACAAAAGCTGTACAACAAGTAATACTATTTATTAATCTTAGTTTTCCAAGTCTCAAACAAATTACAAATGATAGTGCAGGCATTGTAGACGGTACCTGAAGTTCCAGACTTGGCGATGGTTCCTAAGTTATTGATTAAATCCTCCTTTGTCATACCAATACCTCTATCCCGAATAGAAAGGACCTTATTCTTCTTATCTAGCTTAATCTGAACAGCAAATAAGTAAAGAAATACATATTTAGAGACCTAACCATATGCAATCTTTACAAAATGTAAGAATTCTCGGTTCACTAAATGTCACTACAAACCTGGATCTCAAGCTTTGTGTTATCACCTTCCCCTAAGATCTCCTTGTCAGTTAGAGAAAGAAACCGGATCTTATCCAATGCCTGATTCAAAAAAAAGAAAGAAAAAAAAAAGGAATACAGTAAACAAAAAAGTTCAAGAACAGTATTTCAAGCTCACTTGAGAGAAACAAAAGATCTACTTACATCTGAGGCATTGGAGATGAGTTCTCTCAAGAAAATATCTTTGTTGCTGTAGAGAGAGTTGATAATTATATCCATCAGGCGAGAAACCTCAGCCTGGAATTCGAACTTCTCTGCGCTACTCCGCAGAGACTTCCTAGAGATTGACTCCGCCTCTCTGAAAATTAGTCAATAAACGAAAAGACAAGCACTTTAATATCATTTTATTTTCCTTACAAGAACCAACAGCCAAGAACAGAGTTTAAAACCAAAGCAAACATGCTACAATTTGGGTGGATAACGAAAATGTTGGGAATGTAAGCCAAAATATTTTAATTTGGAACTTTATTTTTGGACCACTTTGGTTTTAACATATTAAAAACCATTTAGAATGTTTTTAAACTAGAACAGCCAAAATATTAATAACCACTTTCAAATTTCAGCTTATGGGATTTTGACCGTCTTCTTCAGATTTTTCACACCTCCGTTTGCTCACTGTGAGTATTTAGTATATTCTTAATAACTTAGATTACAACTGCTTTTGAAGGAATAGTTGGCATAAGTAATCCCTTGTTTAGGGAACACAAGGTTTGTCCTAAACAATACAATAGAAAGGTTTATATCTATTTACTGTGTTGAAATTTTAAAATTATAGGAAACAACCCACGAGATGTATTGTCCTGTAAGGAATTTATCCCATTTTGTAGTCCTTTTGTCGTGTTATAAAAGTGTAATCCCATAAAAAGCCGTGAAATGAGAATAGTTTATATAAAATTATTGCTAAGTTTCAATGGCTTAATGTTTAGTCCCATACACAGGATGCAGCATGATACATTCATCTCCACACATGCATGCAAAGGAGGCAAGGTCACAGAGGTGCCTTGGCACTTTAGGCGCATTATTAGTTGGCACTTTAAACCCAAGTAATCTATCCGCTCGCGCGTGTGTTTTGCATTCTAGAAAATAAATGCAGGAAGAAAGTTCTAACCTTTGTGAAAGGGTGGGCCAGATCAATTTGAATTAACTCAATGAATTATCTTAAATGGCTTTTGTAAATTGTAACTATTAAACAAATGGCCATGTTCATTCTAATCAAATATGTTTAATCGAACAAACACAAATTTAGTCCATTCGTAATCTATAAACAGCGTACACTTCATTCTATATCCTATTTTGAAATATTTTGTATCTCTCTCTCTCTCTCTCTCTCTCTCTCTCTCTCTCTCTCTCTCTCTCTCTCTCTCTCTCTCTCTCTCTTGCTGCAAATTCAAGTTGAATACTTTGTTTGTAAATTAACATAGCCTTTGAAGTAAATATGAGCATGAATTCTCATGGGAGCCAAATTTGTTGTAACCCTTTTGCCATATAAGGAGCAAATATTACCTTAACTTAATAAAGAGGAAGTCAAAATTCCTTGATTCAAGGGCCGTTTGGATTTAAGGAAATGGGCGGAAGTAAGGAAATGGGGAAGTGTCATTACTCACTTTCCTATCTATCCAAACACCAAAAAAGAAAAATGAGAAAACCCTTTTTTCCTTTTCATTTTTCCCTTTTACACAACCATTTTCTCACTTCCAGAGTGCTACAGTTAATTTTGTGGTCATGTAAATCTCATTTGTAATAAGTTGTAGCTCAAAACAGTTAATTTTGTGATCATGTAAATCTCACTTGCATTCTAATTACAATCCAATTTTTATTATTCTTAATTAATTTTTATTTTAATATTATTTTGCGATCAACTTTGTGATCAACTTTTCCACTTTCACATTACCATCCAAACACCAAAAAACACATAACATTTTCCAAACCGCACTTCCCAACAACATCCAAACATCAGAAAACTTACTAACCAATTCTCAAGCTCCAAAGGAAACTATTACTACTTCCTCACTTCCACCCTATCCAAACAGCCCCTCATAGTATTTTATTTTTCACCACTGCATACTCTATTTCCTAATATGATGACTTTTTTTAGCAAACCTAATATGATAACTATTAGTGCTATTTTGTAAGAATTGATCTCTTTACTTGCTAAGTATCTTTTTATTTACTATAGCAAAATTTCCATCAATAATCACAGTATAAGTGTTAGACACCAAACAATTATTCACATTACACATTGGTGGAACTAGTAATGTTAATGTTAGCTGTGAATGAAAGGTGACATTTCAGCTCAAAACCACAGAGACTACAGTTGAGTTCCCCACAACAACTTAAGTTTTGAAACATCAGCAACATTCAACAAAGATGCAGTACTTTCAGTATAGACAAAAGAACCAAAATTTCAAATTTTCAGGCAATATATTTTGATATGATCTACATCATGCCGGTTTAACTAATTCTAGTGCATCTTATTCTAAAAAGAAACTGATAGATCTATGAGGAGATTAGCAAGATCTACTCATTACCAGTAACCACAAATCCAACTAAACTAAAAATTCCGGCCAAATTTTGTTCCATCTTGTCACAGATTCAAAATCACTGGAACAAGAATGAGAGATCAAGCTTTTATACCTCTTGGCGACTTCGGAATCAGTTGACAGGCCATTAGGTACAGCCCCGATCTTCTCCTCGACCTTGGAGGGTCAACGAGCTCATCTCCATCGCTCTCCTCAGCATTAGCGTGTATCTTCCGTCCTTTTTTAGATCAAAAAAACAAACAAAGATCGTATCAACTATAACCGATCCAAAACCCTAGATACCACGAAGCAGAAGACGAACTAGTATCACTGCAAAAACCCTAGATTTACCTTGATCGGGGAGAGTGGAAAGCAGAATCAAGAGAAGGAGAGCAGAAGGAAGCGCCCACTTCCTCATTTCTCTGCTGCTGCTACTTCGCTAGTGTTCGATCGAGTTCGGGATCGCGGTTGAAGAGTCGGGGATTGGGTATTTAATTGTGGGAGTTTGGGAAATGAGCGAACGGTGTGGATGGAGCTGAGGGTGCCAGCGCGGACGATTGGACGGTCGAGATGGGAGGATGATACGTGGCGGGTCCCTAGTGGACGGTAATGGACTGTGACGTGGAGGAGAAAAACCGTGGACCTGGACCGGAGTCCGGGCCCGGAGTCACCGCGTGAGGAACGACTTTCGTGGGTTTGATCATGACCTCCGTAACTTTGTTACTTTAGGTCTGTTTGGTTATCATAGTTAGTTGTAATTCGTAAATTGTAATTAATAAAAAATTTTATAATTGTAAATTAATTACATGTTAGTTTTACGGTGTTTAATTGGTAATATAAAGTTGTAAGTAGAAAAGTGTATTGTGTTTTACGGTTTTAGATTATCATAATGTGTAAGTCATTAGTAGAAAAGTTGACCACAAATTAACTATTTGGTGATTTAAAAAGTTTTAATATTGCAAATAAATATTAAAAATGATAAATATTAAAAAAATTAATATTAACATAAAAAAATAATACAAATTGTAGACCACAAAATTAACTGTATGTGAATTGTAAGTGAGTGGTAATTAGATTGCAAGTGAGTAATAGTTGAGTTGTTTTAACGTCTTTTATGAATTACAATCCAAACAAACGCTCTAGCTGTAATTGGATTGTAAGTCATTTATGAATTACAGATTTTTACGACTTTTATGACAAAACAAACAGCCCCCTTTGTTTTTTAATCTTGAAGGATCCTTTCTCTTATGCTGCCTCTAACCAACTCCCTTTATAGGAATGGAGGCTTCATTCTTATTTGTGACTGATTCATCACAACAAAGCCACTCTTGCTCCTCAGCGAGTAGGTCTTTGTATTTTTGGCTTACTATTTGTAAGTCATTGCGCTCTTTTCTTTCTGTATGAATACAATTAATATGGAATTTTTGAGTTTGAGACCCCCACTCTTTCCTATTAATTAAAAAATAAAAATAAAAAGAAATAAACACCTATCACTCAATGGAGAAGCAATATGATCATTTTCATTATAGGCTTAGCAGCATGGTTTTTCGTTATCTCACCCGAACCAGATAAGTCCAGCCTATGTCTTTTTAAGTTCTGGCAAACATCGTGAGATCAATTTGGCTCACTACTTTTGATTGTGTGTGTGAGTGGGTGGATGGTTGCGGGTATGTGGCGAAATAACTATAAGAGGGTGACACTTAAGCCTGACTCTTTCGGCGATCAGCAACTGTAACACTCCGTTCTCGGAATATGTACTTAGATACGTATTCTGATTTTTCAACCGTATTTTAAAATTTAGTTGTATTTATTTTGTTTTATGATTATTTATGTGATTGTTTTGCATTGGATCCGGATTCATTAACTCAGAGTCAGTCCTAGTCTGAACTGGGGACCCGATCCGAGTGTACTGGTGGACTCGGAGTTAGTTCCCGTATTTTTAAAAAAAATTCTGAATTAAATTGCAAAATCTTCAAAATTGGTGTTCACCGGTATCACTGGTCGATTCCAGAATTTTTAATTTACAAATAGAAATGAATTTCTAAAATCCGCTTTCACATTATTTCTTAGAATCACATTTTCTATTTTAGTGCATTTTGGAGATTTTTCTGAATTTATCAAAAGTCGGCTGGATTTGATGTCGGCCAGTATCACCGTTGATTCCAAGATTTTTTTTATTTTGAAAATGAGATTGAATTTCAGAAATCCGATTTCATCATGTACCTGAGTATAATATTTTTTAGAAACCATCTCGGATCCGCCCAGAAGCAAAACGTTGCTGACAGCTCAAGGGGTCTGTTGACAATGAACCCAAACTCTAACAAACCCTTACCTTACCTTCTGTATAACACTGTCTATAGCGCAACTTGCCGGTTGTGACAGCATGTTTCACCTGCATATCCGTGTGTCTGACAGCTCAAGAGAATTATCGACAGTCCTGTGCCTTTTTCTTTAAAAAATTTCATCCTCAACTTTTACTCTTCTCTCTCCCCATAGTTTGTTCTCACTTATTCTCTTTGCATTTGTGTTCGTGCTATATTGGTTTGTGATTGACTCGTTGTTGTTACGCTGATCTTGATGATTGACGTGGTGGAACCTCCGGAAGCACAATAGTTGCTTGGCAAACTCCACCAGCATATCAGTGTTGGTGCTCAGTGATAAATATCCCTCTCGTTCCCTCGTGGCATTGGTCCCTGCATTCCTATAATCGTCAATGCCAATGCAAAACATATTCCTAAAGACTTGCCTCCACATACACTTAACCATCACTCACGGACTATCTGCTTTCCCCATCATAGGAACCACAGGCCACGTGAAATGGACACCATCACTAATAGGAAAGTGCAAGCCTCCAATGCCTATAAGCTCCTCATCTCACCTACAACACTGCACAGGCATTTATCTTGGAGAAACTACGATACAGCTTTACCACGCCCCGATCACTAGTTGTCTCTGGAAGTGATTTTATTGCGCGCATTCCCATGTCTACATTGTTGGGATTTGAGTCGAATAAATAGTCCCACATCGGTTAGACGTGGGGATGGTCTTGGGTTTATAAGGATTTGAGCAACTCCACCTAATAGATTAGTTTTTTGGGATGGTGCCCTGACTCCTTCAAGTGGTATTAGAGCCATGCACCGACTGCAGTTGGTACTTCACTTGATTTAAGTAACTCCACCTACACCTAACAGACTAATCTTTTGGGATTTTTAGTTTTTAGGATGGTATCCTAACAGACTAGTATTTTGGGATTATTTTGGGATGGTATCCCGAGTCCTTCACACATTCCTATTTTTAGTTTTTAGGATGGTGTCCTAACAGACTAATCTTTTGGGATTTTTAGTTTTTAGGATGGTGCCCTAACAGACTAGTATTTTGGGATTATTTTGGGATGGTATCCCGAGTCCTTCACACGATTTTTAGTTTTTAGGATGGTACCCTAACAGACTAGTATTTTGGGATTATTTTGGGATGGTATCCCGAGTCCTTCACACATTCCTATTTTTAGTTTTTAGGATGGTGCCCTAACAGACTAATCTTTTGGGATTTTAGTTTTTAGGATGGTGCCCTAACAGACTAGTATTTTGGGATTATTTTGGGATGGTATCCCGAGTCCTTCACACGATTTTTAGTTTTTAGGATGGTACCCTAACAGACTAGTATTTTGGGATTATTTTGGATGGTATCCCGAGTCCTTCACACATTCCTATTTTTAGTTTTTAGGATGGTGCCCTAACAGACTAATCTTTTGGGATTTTTAGTTTTTAGGATGGTGCCCTAACAGACTAGTATTTTGGGATTATTTTGGATGGTATCCCGAGTCCTTCACACGATTTTTAGTTTTAGGATGGTACCCTAACAGACTAGTATTTTGGGATTATTTTGGGATGGTATCCCGAGTCCTTCACACATTCCTATTTTTTAGTTTTTAGGATGGTGCCCTAACAGACTAATCTTTTGGGATTTTTAGTTTTTAGGATGGTGCCCTAACAGACTAGTATTTTGGGATTATTTTGGGATGGTATCCCGAGTCCTTCACACATTCCTATTTTTAGTTTTTAGGATGGTGCCCTAACAGACTAGTATTTTGGGATGGTATCCCGAGTCCTTCACACATTCCTCCCCTGCAGTTGGTACTTCACATAAAACGTGATTGTCCTTCACACAAAACGTGATTGTCCTTCACACATTCCTCCCCACTCCTCCCCACTCATGGATGCAATATTTCGTCTGCTGACAGATATGGTGAGGAACATGCGACGTGGAACTCTTCTTGTGTGTGAGTCACACACACATATAATAAGAGAACCAATCTGGTGTTGACACGTGAATTAGGACTCTTATAATATGTTTAATATGTATGTGAGACCCACACACATAACATATTATAAGAGGATCAATACACGTGTTATAATATATTATAATATGTATGTGAGACCCACATACATAACATATTATAAGAGGATCAATACACGTGTCATGCGTGATTGGTTCTCTTATTGTATGTGTGTGACTCACACACATGAACCGAAACCCCCTGCGACGCTCGTAATATACTCAGAATATAACCTTACATATGGTCAAGCATGCAGCACTTCCAAGAGTGGGCCCACAATACTGCATTTGGCATCGCCACCCGAGCAATGGCAGAGTCGTCATGGTCAGGCACTTGACCCACCTGAAGTCCCCACCATTTCTTTGAGAATTACAGATAGGTTTCCATATTTGATCTCTCTGTCAGAAGAAAACCCAGTAGTTTTCCCTCACCTACCAAGCTGTCTTAGCTCCACCCTTGCTCCCGAGATGGCTTGCAACTGAACATGTGCATGCAATTTGGATTACAGAACCAGAATGCCACATGCATGAAGCATATGGAACAATTAACCAGATGTTGCCTGAGTAATTAGTGCTGGCCCAACCACTAGGCGAACGAGGCCTTCGCCTAGGGCCCCCAAGTCAAGAGGGCCTCAAATTTGATATTTTCTTATAGGCCTATATCAGACTCACACTTAAAATTGTAGC